>PYWC01000004.1:46108-66788 GCA_003182015.1 Tuber magnatum | reverse complement strand
CGAGACCTTAATTGAGTGAAGCGTCAGGCTTAACGATATTAAGTTTTACCGTCTACTTTACTCTTATATCTGTGTGAACTTTTGGCGATAAGTTTGAAGTTGTTTGGTGCGGTCGCAACCTTGGGATCCATCTTCCTAGGGGTGCCCCCGTTACAATCAGACACTACTACTCCTTAAGTATCTCAAAGAATAGACATAGAACAACAAAGTGTAACAACCCGGTATACATCCGCTATGGCAGCCAGAACCTACACCTATACAGGTAGCCAGGAGGCGAACTAGTAGAAACCAGCAGGCAAGTAAGTACTTGACCTACAGAGACCTGATGGCTCAGGCTCCGAGATGAACAGAATTGGCTGGCAAGGTACTTAGGTACCTAGCTATACCCGGGAGTGGTGTTAGCGTACTTAGGGACCTCTGAAAGGGGCGGTTACTCCACTAAGCCAGGTAACTAGAGAAAGGTCAAAAGTCTCTATCTCCGGCAACAAAATAGACAGGGTAACAGGGAAAAGTCATCTTGTCCCCAGGACAAGGTTACCCTACCCTCAGGATCAGGTTACCCTACCATGGGGCTCGGGTTACCCTGTCCAAAGTCCTGAGTTACCCTACCTTTCAATACGAAGTCCCTCGCGGAGTTGGGAAAAAATCACTAGAATGTTTGTCACACAAAGCCATATATAATACTGGAATCAGGGGTTCCAGGAGATGCTATAGGGTGAGCTACACAGCTCCGAAGAAGCTGTAAATTGGAGACATTATTCCTATCATACCCCTCCGGCCCCGTCTAGAGGCCCGGACGTCATGGGCAAACGGTTGTGTAGTTGTGTGTAGTCTAGCAAAGAGGAATCTTTGGAGACCTGCTTGCAACACCATATATGCCGCTGCTATCCGGTCGACAGTGGGTTGTTCACAGGATATACATGGGGACATAGGGTGGAAGGTGGAGTACCTCCTCCAAGTTGTTTGGAATAAAATGGACCAAAACTGATAGAGTTAACGGGAGTTAACCCTGGGGGTCCCGAAGGTAGTCCCAGGTGGTACCAGGGCGACCAGGAGAGTTTTACACCCACCAAGCCCTAAAGTGTCTCCAATGCCATAGGCTCTGTAAGGGAAGTGCAGAGACACTAAAAGCATGATTTCTACTACAGGTAAGCTGGATCTGAGGTAGTGGTCATGGGTGGTGCCCATTGAACCACTTCTAGACCATCGTACCCTGCGGAAGACACCAGAAACCCGAGAATCATAAAGAGTAGATAGATAAACCACTCACGGTAGCTTCCAGGTTCATGTAGAGATCAATGCATATGGGAAGGGTGTTATAGATAGTCCCGTTCATCAGGTGTCTTGACTGTTAGCCACTGACAAGACACCGATGCGAAGAAGTTTTCACTCCAGTGGGCAAAATGGAAATGCACTGCAGAAACAATAACCATATAAGGTAAATGCCGACTAGAGTGTATTGACACATGCAGGCCCGAAGGGTGCATCAGGAGACATGTCGGACCATCTTTAGAGGAGAAGGGTGCACTCGAATGGTTGGAGTAAACCTATGGGGTAGCTTCTGGCATAAGATAAAACTACTTCAATATCTATGCGAGAACTCTCCTACTCCAACAATCAATCCTCTCGAGACCTTAATTGAGTAAAGTATCAGGCTTAACGATATTAAGTTTTACCATTTACTTTACTCTTACATCTGTGAGAACTTTTGGCGATAAGTTTGAAGTTGTTCGGTACAGTTGCAACCTTGGGATCCATCTTCCTAGGGGTACTCCCATTATACAAAGACGATTGTATTATCTAGATATAAGAAAGTTAGTTAGTTTAGATAGAACAAATAGTAAAAAATAGTACAATTTACTATTTTTGCTAATACTCTTCTATATATTTAGCTATTAGTATTCTTTTGCAGGCTAGATATTTGAGTTGGAGTTATTAATAAAAAAGAAAACCATGAACTATAAGTTGTTGTAAAGTTTAATTTATAGTTATATACTAAAGCAGAAAATATATTAAAGTAGGTTGAAAGATAGCTGATACTTATATTCAATAATCAGCTAACTCTTCTAGCTTTAGCTCTATTTGTAGCTTATAAAATACTAGAGGTACTTGATAACTTTCTAGTAAATAATATTATAGTAAGCCTAGTCCCTAACAGATGTATCTTGTTAATATTGTTATTAGATATTAGTATAAATTGACTCTTTATAAATATTCTAAAAATAATATACTTATATTTCTACTGATCTTGTTAGTATTTTATTTTATTATAAAAGTAAAAAAACAAAACAACTACTAGTTCAAGATTGAATAGATAGATTTTAGAAAAAAAATTGAATTAGATTGAGGTAGAGGAGGAGCAAACTTTATTATCTAAAGGGAAGTTAGCTTATAGTATGGTTGAAAGAAGAAGGATTCTTCCAACCTAGTTAGTAGGAAAATCATAGAAGGTTTTCATATAGAAGTAGGTGACAGTAATTTAAAAGTTTTTTCATATTGTTGAGTTAGTATTACTTCCTAATAAGGGCTGTGATAATGAAAGATCAGTTAAGGGAATTGATAATAGTTATCTTTAAAAGGACTTAAAGAAATAAGAGTAGAGAGTAAACATAGCTATGAATCTAAAAGAAAATATAGTATAGTTAGTAGAGGTTGGTGATGGAAAAGAATTAGATATATTTTATAAAAAAAATAGTTAGTGACTTTTGGAACCAATATTGTACAATTTAGCTTGTATGATCTTGGCAAGACTTATTTTAAGTCAATCTACTAGTATGAGGGACATTTATTTTAGTTTTTATAGTAGTTCAAATTTGTATTTTATCTCTCTTAAACTCTTCTTGTTCTTTGATAATTCTAGTATAATATTGAAAAGAAAATTTGATTGCCTGTATTTAGGCACTTTTTAGGTAAACCTTTACCTCAGTTGTTGTACTGAGAGTATCTGGAACTTAGGTATGAGAACTTATTAGATAGAACTATATGATACATTGAGATAATTCTTTTATAATACAAGTACATAAAATAGTTTGAGTCTAGCATTGAACTAATCTCTTTTCTTTAGCCAAACAACATGCTAATTTAAGTAGTCTTATTACAATAGTTTCAGGACAAACTTGGAACACAGCACTATGGTCCAGTTCTACCTAAAAGTTTTTAGACCTTTTAGCAACAACTCTACCACACCTCAAGTTAAAGCAATTCACAATACAAATTTATAGATTATTATCTTATAAAATTATAGCTAATAGAAAATTCTAGCATTTCTCTATTATCTAACTTTGGTAAATTATTATCAAGTGGTGAAGTTACAAGAAAATCAAAAGTAACTAACATAAAATTGGTTTAATAGATTTAGCTATCACATGTATCTATTTTTTTTAATTTTGATTTTGTATGCAAATCATATTTAGTTTACTATTTAAAACTCTTGATGAAGTAGTAAACTATATTCTATAGTCTATATGCTTGTAATCTGATTTCTAGATAACTTGTATTAAGTCTTTTAAAAAAGTTAGCATAATCCAAGATTTACAATATTTAAATGTTTTACCCTTGATTATAACAATACTTGAGTCAATAAATAATTTCAAAGATCAATTGCCACCAGTATAATACTATTTTAGAAAAATAAACCTGAAGCTTAAATAGGTCTTCTGTTTAATATTAGAGAAAAAGGATTAATAATAAAGTATATAAACAATGTTTAAATAAGTATTCTCTAGAAAAATCATAAAAATATTTTACCTCAATTCTAAGTATTAATAATCCATTTTCTTACATTTTTCTCTATAAAATTATTTTTAAACATTATTTTGAAAATTTAACCTTCTATTTGTTTAGTTGAATTTTTGTAGTAAAATTATCTTCAGACTTATCTAACTATAACATTTCAACACAAGTATGAACTTGATATATAGTCTACCTGTTAGACTATCTAGAGACTATAGAATATATTAATACAATTCTTATATATATTAAAGTAATTTGTAATTAATAATAGAGATTTTATTTTTATTAAAACTAAATAAATTATAAAACTATTTATATTATAATAGTATATGGGTACAGTTTTGGGGAAACTAGTAAGATTGATTTCTTTAAGTTTTAAGTTAGTAGTACTTTTAGTTTACATAGTAACCAGAGTTATTTTAAGAAAAAGGAAAAAAGAAATTTTTACAAAAAAGCTCAAATAGTCTTAGAACAAGTACTCAATATGATTTGCAAACAGAAAATAAATACTCAGTATTTTTTTATTATTATTTCCATGGAAAGCAATTTGTTTTTTGTATTCTTAGTATATATATAACCAGTATAGGTACTAGGTTATATTTTATTTCATAGTATTGTTTGATACTTATTATGTTTCAAAGATATTGCTTAATACTTTGAATATTTTATATTTTGTTTCATAATATCATTTGATACTCATTTTATTTTAAACATATCACTTGATACTTTAAATGTTTTATGTTTTGTTTTATAGTATTGTTTGATACTTGTTATGTTTCAAAGGTATCACTTGATACTTTAAATGTATTGTATTTTGTTTCACTGTATTACTTGATACTTGTTATATTTCAAAGATATCACTAGATACTTTGAAAGGGGCTATATTATTACTCATACTGGAGATGAGTGAGGCCTTGCATTTAAAGACCACTGTTTCTATAATGGAAACAGCAGACTTCAACTAATAGTATTTTTAATATAGTGGGTTGAACAGTTACTTCTTGTTCTTCTAGTACACCCTCTCAAAGCCTTCTTTAGTCTATATAGCTCTTGTCTCTTGTTCGCCAAGCAGGCTACCTATTACTATTATATACAAAGCATGATTAGCATTCTAGGTGTAAACACATTACAATATAGAAATAGGATCTAGGTATTAGACTTCAATATATCTAGTTAAGAATATATAAATAACTAATATTAGTGACTAGACTGTCTTTTATCAACAGCTTTTCTTTTATTTTTAAAATCTAGTGGTCAATCATGTAGTATTCTTAAAGGAATACTTGTTGGAGATTAAGGCAAACTTTCTATATTTTAGACTCTCTCAGAATTTAACAAAGCTCAAATCAAGTATATCCTAGAATTAATATATTTAGAGTGTTCTAGAGAGATACTTACTTTCTCTTGTCTAATCTGCTATTAGTTTACTAGTTACTCTAACTTTTATATTTCTAGCATTTGCAGTATATGTAACCGGTACAGGTACTAGGTTATGTTTTATATTTTGTTTTATAGTATTCTTTGATACTCATTATATTTCAAAGGTATTGTTTGATACTTTGAATATTTTATGTTTTGTTTTATAGTATCGTTTGATACTTGTTATATTTCAAAGATATCGCTTGATACTTTGAATGGTTTATGTTATCACTCATACTGGAGATGAGTAAGAACTTGTATTTAAATACTGCTGATTCCACGATGGAGACAGCAGACTTCGACTGACAGTATTCTTAATATCCTTGGTTGAATGGTTACTTCTTGATCTCCTATTATACTACTTCTAAGCCTCCTTTAGTCTACACAGCTCTCACCTCTTGCCAAGCAAGCAGGCCACCTGTTACTATCATACTCGAAGTGTGATTAGCACCCTAGGTGTAAACACATTACAACACCCCTATATAAAAACTTTAATATGCCAAAAAATATGCTATAAAAGTGACATGCTGAATGGAGTCTTAAATAAATTTCAAAATAATCAGAAGCTACTCTATTAGGTACTAAAGGCTTGAAAAAATTCAGCTTGATTTGTAGCTGTTAGCAATCTTACTAGTTTTTCCAAAACTGTACCCATATGTTCCAGATGTAGTAAATTGCAGAACCAATATTCCTATATCTCATCTAACATATATTCAATTTAGAGATACTAGTAACCAAACCTAATCTTATTAGAACTAAAGAATTCTTCGGTATTTTTACTTAAAAATCTGTCTAAGAACCTATCTGTATTTTATTTCTTAGGCCCTGTTCGGCATGCCAAAAATACGATAGTATTTCCACTTTTACAATCATATTTTTCACAGTATTTTTGGCATGCCAAACAGGGCCTTACCATTAAATATGTATCTATTTATTATTGGCTTAAAATTTTTGCCTAATTTTCCTTTACAAGCCATAGATCAAATCACAACTTAGCTACTTTTTTTTTTATTCATTTATTAGAAGGGAAACTGAAAATCAGTAGAGGTGATGGCTCTGCTGCCGTTGCCATGAACTGTACCAGAACTTATTAGACACAACCGTACGCCGCCCAAGTCTTAAAAATATCTCGTTCGGAGGTCTCCGCTGCTGTGCTCCTTGATCAACCTTTTCGGTCAGAGCAATGGCTAGAAACCCGCCCCTCTGATTGAGTATTCACCGGTGATCGCGATCGGTTACTGCGGCAATTCACAATTACAGCGCGAGCCGAGACAGGACCGTTCGGGTCGGGAGAAAGTGGATATTTTATTATTATTATTATTTTAGTGGGATCACTGAATGATACCTTTGGCCCAGATGCGTTTCGTCAAGGTTACGCTGCGAGGACAATCAATATTTCAGTTTCGGCAGCCGGAGAGGATCGTCGTCGAAAAAATAGAAAGAGGGGAACGAACCGCCGCCCGTTGGACCAGGAATATTTGTCCCTCTTTCTCGTCTTCGAGAAAGCAGCATTGATAGTTTGCTTGGACGCCCTAACCTCTCGTACCCAAAAGGGATTAAAGTGGTTCAGTCGAGCGAAGCAATGATATTTGCTAAATTTACTCGTACGGCGGCACCAATTAGTAGAAGAGGAAGGAGAGGCTGCATTGCAGTGTTCGCGATGTTAAGAGGCTTCGGGGCGTCCGCGGATTAAGCCCAGGCGCTCCGGGAGCCGGTCTTTGGCATACAAGTGCGATGATTGGCTGCGCGGATTCCTTATCTTGCACACTTTATTCGATAAGGTTAGCGTAAAGGGCAGCTCGAACGAGACCTGCAGCTTGGCGTGTCCCTGCCGGTACCGCTTATCTCCTTTTTCCTTGGCGTAGTCGTGTGAGCGCGCTCCATACGGTTGGGGACACAGGAGGAACTCTGGACTGGAGTCCTCCTCTGCCTGCCGTACTTGTACTAGTTAGTACCCGTACTCGTACTTGTACAATGACAAACTTTACTGGGGGAGGAGAGAAGCAACCCTGATCGCATCAGATATAGACTACTCGTGCACAGCTAAATTTACCAGCTGCACTTTCGGCCCCATCTGGCCAGAAGGCTGCCGATGTCCCCGTCGCAACAATCCTCCCTCATCCCATCCCCAGTGTGTCGTTACCCATGCCGGTACCGACATCGTTACTGGTGAACTATCGCATCTGTCCTATCGTACATATCACCCCCAGCTGTAACGCTCCTGGAATTGCAAACACCCTTTCCCCCCGCCCCCCCCCCCTTCGAGATTTGAGTTTTGTTTTGTTTTTCCCTTTCTCGTGTCATTTCCATTTGTGTTCGTTTCTCTCCTGCATTCTGTTTGTGGTTTTGGGGGCGTGCGGCATCGTACTCGGCACACAACTCTTTTATATATTGTACCCGTTATTCTATTGTCTCGGATCCACATGCTTTTCTGACGGTCGGAGACATCCGGCACTCGGAGAAACATAAACAGCAGGAGGCAAACATAGAGCGCGGAAAAACACAGGATACGTTAAACGGCCCAGCGCGCCTTGGAATGCGGTCGGGAAAACATTTTTAAGTATCATACATACATTCAGGTATGATAGGGTACACCTCAGTCTGCATTGCATGCGTTCGATGTCGTGCTGAAGTGGCCACTCACTCCTCATTGGTGCCGTGTGCTACGGTGGTGGGCTAACTTACCGCACGCTGGTGGGCAACAGCCGTCTTGTCCCTCCTTCCTCCCCTCCCATCTTCCCCCCAACTCGAGACCCAATCCTTATTCCGGCCACTGCAACGACCCGCCCAACCCCCCGGCCATTTGTCATTTCCTCGACAAACAAGCTCCGTCGGTACCCTCCTCATCACCACTCCCGTTATCTCCCCATCCATCAGTCCATCCAGCTTTGATTTATTTCGCCTTTTCGGTCAGCAAGCGCCCCGAAGATGGCCTATCCTTCTCCATCGCTGCAACCACAGCGTCGCTCTGCGCAGCATTCCAACAATACCTCTCCACCCGCTACCCAGCATACTCAAATGATTCAACCGCCGCAGTTCAACGCGTTTCCGACCTCGCCCTTTTCGAGCTTCGCTCACCTTCCAGCTCCTTGCCGCCAGCTTCACCCGCCAAAGTCCCCACTTTATCGACCCGCTGTGCTCCGTTCAATTGAGAGGCCTGCTAGACGTGAAAATTCGCCTCTCACTCCACCGACGAGTTCTGCAGCCTCTGTAAATGAAGACTATGTTGGCGATGGAGGGTATAAGAACGGCATGGATATTCGAAATGCTGCTTACGGCAGCTATCCGGGTGGAGAGGACTTTAGGATTGCTGGTTTGGAGGAAGAGGGGAAGGTTACAGGTCCCCCGGGAAAGGGACACTGGAAGGTATTTATTTCCCCAGTTTGGCACCCGCAAAGATATTTCCCTCGTCCTCCCCCTCCCCTCCCTTCCTAGTCATGTCCTCCACAAGCAAAGTGGATCCTTTGGAGTGGGTGAGATGGCCTTGCCTTATGTTCCTCGGACCGATGTCAAAGGACGGGGGATGTGGAGCTTTTTTGCATATATTTCTCGCTTGGTGTGTACCTCTTTGGCTACATGGACCGCAGGGTGTTTTTTCTTACGTTATTAGCTCGCTTACTTGGGTTTTTACACTCGTGATTGCTAACTTCCGTTGCGTGCTCATTCTAGCCTGATGCCGAAGCTGTAACCTGTGACGCGGCTATGTGTGTTAAAAACTTCTCATTTGTTCTGAGAAGACATCACTGTCGACGGTAAGTTTATTGCCTCGTTTCGTTATTCTCTACGAGTATCCACCCTTCTTGAATTCCCTTTGTGCCAACACATCCTGAAGCTTATCCATTCTTCCCACATTTTTCATTGTGGTTTGATTCTTGTCTTTGAGTTTTTCGGCTATGTTTCGTTTCGGCTCCGTATGAGGGAGGAGAGGAATACCTGTTACTCGATGACTGACATATTCAATCCATACAGATGCGGCAACGTATTTTGTGCTCAACATACAACCCGTACGGTTCCTCTCAACCAAAACGCCCGCTTTCACATTCAAGGATATCAGGAAAGGGCCTGTGATAATTGCTGGAATGACTACACACGCTTGCTCGCTGCTAAAAGGACTGATTCTCTGAGCTCTAGCAGTAGTAGCAGCTCAACCCTTAGCAACAATCACCTTAGTCCTAGTAGTCCTGTCATGAATATGGGCGTTAGAGGCACTGGTCCCGGAAATGGGAAAGGAATGGACGGACTCGGTGCCAAGGTGGGCAGCTATGTTGGCAGTGTTCCTAGAGATTGGAGCTGGAGCACATTTTAAGTCAATTCAACTTGGATGCGATGTTGGTAGTGCTACAGCGGGATGGGCGGAATAAGTTATAGTTGTCGACTATAACTATTTTGCTTCTACTGCAGTAGATATCAACTACTGACGTCTGCCCCTTGACTGACGGCACAGATTTCAAGATTGTGCGCTCGTCATGTCAGGGGAGTTTTTTCCTCCTTTCCGGCTTGTTTGATTGGAGTCAGAGGTCCATGGTGAGGAATGCTGTGTTTATTATTTCTCTTTTTTCTGACACGAATTTCTTTGCCAGATTTTCCCAGTTGCGTTTCTGAATTCTTCCTCGATCTGCTTTTACGTTTGTGTAATTGTCATCTTTTTTTCGTTAGGTTTATTGATAAACCGCTCTTGTTAAGTGTATTTTCTATCTTCTTGTGATCATATTCATACCATAGACTTCATCGCATGTTTCTGGGTAGTTTCTTTTGCTTTACGGGTTGTATTCCAATAGGAGTTTTTTCTTCTTCCTCTTTCTCTTCTTTCTCCCTGCTACGATGTCTTCTGGTTTGGCAATCTGTTCCAAGGTCTGTATGCGTTATGTGTGTGTGTGATTAAAGGAGCTACGGTTGGTTGGTCGGGTCGTAATAGGAGGGAGGGGATCGTGGTGTTCAGTGGATAGGGTTGTGTTGGGTGGTGGTGGGATGTTGATGGGGGGGGGGACTCTGTTTGTACGCACTGTAGAGAGGTTTATGGAGTTTTCTCTTTTGGCCATGACCGGTTCTGAGTGGAGGCGAGATTTGGCATGGTGGGTGGCGTGCCGTATTTGAGTACCGGTAATGTTAATTCCTATCGTTATCGTGTCTTGTGGATGGGGTCCTGTGCTACGATATACGTATTATTCGGAGTTATCAGCCCCGCCCGAGTAGTATACGGCGCCGGTCGCAGTGGCGACTGGGATCAGCGTCGGGGTTCAGAGGTGGATTCTCGTGGACATCGTGCAGTATCGTATTGTAGGAGTGCGGCAGGGTGGAAGAGTGAGGTGGGCGAGTGGTCACAACATCACGCCCGGAATAAGTTGCCGGAGTACGGTGCCCCACCCTCGATGGGTTTGATTGGAGAACGCTGCATCCCGAGCACACGACACACGACCATTTCCAGAGCAACCTGCTCAAAAATTGCGGGGAAATCCCTCGGCGGGAAGCCACGTCGGAGGAAATTGCGGCATAGTCTATCGGCGTTACTATTCTGTCGTTTCTGCACCATCTCACACCTGCTCACCGACGCTTCCATACCGGTAACAAGCTGGGAATGGGGACGGCCTACAGTACTCGTACCGGTACCGTATCCACATGCGTCCGTCCGTCCGTCCGTCCATGTCTACCCGTCCGCTAAGCCCGTGTGGTGTGATGATCTCCATTTTCTCGGACCACCAAAAACGGCTGGCGGTCCTTCCTTCTTCGTTTTCGTTGTGAATTCACCCATGGTAACCAGCAACCAAGACAGAATCGGCACCTTATTTATAATATTGTATATCGCATCGTACAAGTACTCATACAGCTTTATCGAGTCTTCACAAGGGCTTTTTTTTCTTCTTTTCCTTCTTTTTGAAAAGAACCGGTGATGGTATCAGCGGTTCGTTTCGGCTTCCATCGGTCGTGGTTCAATGCTCGTCGGCTATCGGGCTAGCGTCCGTTCGACCATGCTTGCTTTCTTGGACTTGCACGCTAAAACCCCAGATTCGGCAAATCCCCGCATAGAAAACCTGTCGATTTACTGCATGATACCGGTACCATAAGTGCTGCTGCGGCTCTAGAGGGGTGATGGAACTTGTCCCACCTCCCACCTCCCACTCTCCTCCTCTCCAAACTTCGGTCCACCTCCGCTGCCCCCCTCCGCAGCTGCAAAGGATCTTGTTGGTTTTCTTGGGTGAATATCATACTACGGATACTTTCATCCCCCTTCGTTGATCGAACTTTCTCTTTTCGTTTTTCTGTTCCCGCAGAAAGCACCTTTACACTTGAATGGAACTTTAAGGGTTACGCGAGGCGAAGCGATGTCCATCCTCGACGACGACTCCTTTGAGGAATACTTTGACTCTTCGCCCATTGGCTCCCACTCTGGCGCTGAATGCGCCGCTGCTAAAGGCCGTTACGATTCATGCTTTTTCAAGAGCTATAACGAGCGTATTACCTCCCCCCCCCCCCTCCATTTGTTTGCTTGCTTGCTCGCCTCTGTCATGCGAATGCCGCATGCTGGCGTGAGTGGAACGGACAGAACGGGGTTAACGCTGGGTTGGTTTGTTGTAGGATATCGAGTCGGTGAAGTACGCATGGATGAATGCAGGAGTCTGTTTGACCAGTACAAGAGTTGTATTAATGTCTGAATGCCCCCTTCCCTTCAGCTTCCCCGAAGGAGAGATGGAAGGGGGGGGGAAAGAAAGGCTTGCTCTAACGCCGGAGTTAGAAAACTTTGAATGCCGGCGGCCCTCCGGGAGATAGGCCCCCTTCCAGAGTAGCCGTTCCACCCAAGAGAACCACGGATCCGGATGAAGCTTGGAAGAGAATGACGAGTAGTAAGCGAGGTTAGCGATGGTCTGCCCACCCGAACCGAGGGTTTGTAGGTGTTTGGGCCGGGTTCGATGTTATGCCCTTTCTCTTTCTGCTTCTCTTTGGTTTATGTGGGTCTGGGGACGGACGGGTTCCGCTTTGGAGTTCTTTTTATATTTCGGCCTAAGATAGGACTTTTTCCTTTTCCGTTTTTTTATCCTCCCTTTGCCTCCGCCTTGCTATACCCCTATCGCCTGGGCTTACTTGGGGATTCATTCTTTGTATTCAATCGACTTGCCTGTTACCAATGTGATATGCAATTCTTGGAGTTTTAAGGTTTGGCCGTGTTGATGCTGCTGTAGCATGTCTGAAGCATGCCAACTCGAGCGCTCGGTAATGCCCACCTTGCGGGCGTTTGAGCTTGGATCATGGTAAATCGGTGGTTACTTCTCTAACTTTTTAGGGGAGGATTTTTGATGCTTTTGGCGGGATTGGGTGCTGGACTAGGTTAAAACTAAGAGTAGGTTGGGCAGGTTTTCACGATGAATTCTACAGGGGTAGGAATCTGGCACAACTCTATTCGGGCTTGATTTCTCTGTTTGACCTAAGTTACGTTGTGGCCACCGTAGTCCGCTTTTTCGCGGTATCCGTCAAATCACTCGTGAATAGTCTCTACTCGATCGACTCCCTGAGCGAAGTAAAGCATGATACAGTACACTACAGTTGTGTTCGTGCCCCTGCATAGCTACGGAGTCTACCAATAATCCAGTTGTTAACTATGCATATGAAGGAATTTTTTAGGCGGTCACTATTGGACTTGGCCGGTAGGCTTAAAAGATAGCATAAAGCTCTATTTTTATCCGTGGTTGATTGATAGGGAGACATTTATTGCTTTGACATTATAAGTGTATATTTAAGTTTTCATATAGGGTTCTGTTTTGCCCCGAGTTAGTGATATTGGAACTTTCTATACATCCTACTTTTATGCATCTCGTAAAACGTATTGGTAAGCATTGATCTTGCACGAATGGTTGCTATTGCCTTTGAGGAAGGTTCACGTACTGTACTCGGTACAGGGTGATTTGCTTCTACGCCTGGCCCTCTCCCCAGCCCAATACGGTATTCCTTGTAAATAAATTCATTTCTCGATTCATTTGTAGACATCGGGCTCGATGTGGCGCACTGGGTTGGGTGACCAAGAGTATCGGGCCTTTCTGCGCGTGGATGCTCCGGTACCCGTCTATGGATGTATGGATGACGGTAACTTATATCAATACTATTGAGTTTGTACCACTTTCAAACCATCCGCGTATATAACTTAGTAAATATGCTATTGCCTACGTCACAATAGAAGCATGTGGCCGTGCGTGGGCCTATATATGCGTCGAGATTCTCCGGTTGTTACTCTGAGCTCTCGGAAGACCCGCTTACCGGTAATCATAGCTGCAGCGCCATTGCTTTCGGAGAAAAACAGAAAAAATGGCACCTCCAGTCTCCCTCCTCTCCCTACGACAAAACATTGCGGAATGGCTTTCCGACTCCAGGAAGGATGTAGCCATCGCATCCGAGGTTTGTGAAAAAGGGGGTGCCGATACTAGGACTGCTAGGCTTAAAAAAAGTCCTAGTCTGCTCTTCCGTCTCTGGAACACCGTGGCACAGTCCCCACCGAAATCATTCCGCCCCCCAGAAGAGGAAACGCCTCTGATTGCTAGGGTTGAGGAGATACCTGTTCCTGATTTCGGGTTTCACCCGCTGCAGCCTTACTATGCCCCTGCTTCCCAGGTAAAGAGGCAACGGGAAAATCTGCTCTATGAAGCGTCCGTCCTCAAATTTTGGGGAATTATCCACGATGATACTGTGATGGTTGATACACCTAGTGCTCCTGGCGATGGTTCGGCGATGGACTCGAGTGTTGTTCACGAAACCGTGGCACCAGATATGATTGCTGGGAGGCGGTGGGAGGGGAGTTACTTTAAGGAGTGCGGGAAAAACTTGAACCCTAGAATTGGACTTGGAGAGATTAAAATTGACGGTTATTGCCCCCACTCCTTTTTTTTTTTTTTGTTCCCTAAACTGACGGATTTGAGTAGAATTTCCCGCATTCATAGAGGATAACTACCACCACCTCCTCCTCCTCCACGGCGTGGGATTTCAGCCTCTAAAGTCCTTGGAGAGAAGGGAGAGGGTAGTAAGTTGGACCAATTCTATACGGGAGTACGCAGGGGGCTTGGGACATGTCTACCATAGTGGAGAAAGGCCTGTCAGTGATTGCTTCCGCAGCCTTACAGCTAAGGATTTTGGAGACGGAAAAACGGCTCCAGGTACGGATGTCAATACGAGGAAATCTGTAAGAGCGATACCAACGTTACGCTTGTTGAGTTCACGGACAGGTTTTGGACAACGTCCTCAATTTGAAGATGACCATGAAAATTTGGTGAATGATTGGGAGGCAGCGATGCGTTTGATGGAGGAGTTCTCTGGTGCCGATCACTCGGTAAGACGTTTGAAAAGGAAGAAAAATATTTTGGGGATCAGGGATAAGAACATCAAGGGAAAGAACCCTGCTAAAGAGCCTTTGGGCGAACACCAGAGGTTGAAGGAGGATACTGGTGTTGAAGGCGATGCCGTTCACAGTAGCGGAGAGGATGACTATGGAGAGCTTGATAGCGATACAGATGATGAATATTGATATTTGACCCTTACTGTGTTTATGATGAGATTGCTTGATTTGGTTGTTAAGGTGTACTATGAATCTAGCCATGACCTCATACTTTGCTTTAGCCTTTTTCTTTCTTTCTGAAATTGGGCTCCGATTTCTTTTGCCTGTGTTTGTTTTAAGGGGTGCGCACCCTCTTCTGCCCTGGGATCCGTGGGCTTATTTGTTCCCGGGTAGAATAGGTTATAGCGATAATGGCAGTTTGAGGCATTGGACGCCCGGCGAACGATACAAACTAGCAATATCAGATCCTCACACCAACATTTCCAAGTGGCATAGGAGATCTGTGGCTGTTGCATATCAGACCCTTTATTATAACAACCCACCCAGCCTCTCCCCTTCACCGCCGCAGCCCAAGAGGGCACTCCCGGGAGGGCTTCATGGTGACGGTTTGTCCGGATTAGGGGGTTGTCCGGTGGGAGGTGGGTTAAGGTTCTGAGGAGATCTTTTGGGAGGGCATTGAATGGCATGGTAGGGGTGTTCTCGTGGTATCATATCATAGGGAGGGGGACTACCCCGGCGTGCCGGGGACGCCCTGGTCCTTTCAGCCGGCGGAGATTTCACAACGTGTATCGTATCACGGATCGGGGCCTCCCCTTGCCCGCCCCACTTCGTATGCATAGAGTCGGCGGTTGCCATAGCGGGCTTTGGCAGGATATTATCTGGCCCACTTTTGTCTTTCCAGGAGTGGGTTAGTGAATGTTGCATGACAAATCACTCGAATATCAATACCCATCATTAGTAGTGATCCAGCATCAAGTTGAAAGATCGAGGAGAAAGTAAAAACTAAGGAATGCAGAAAGATATAAAGAGACATAAAATGACATCAGGCACCATCAATTTCTCGTGTTCCCTTCTCTCCGTGCACTCCAGACAGCCGTGCTTGCACCGGCGGAACCTAGCGGTGTCCAGGGGTATAAGCCCAAGCCCAAACAGGGGGAAGCCACGGCCAGTCTCTCGCCTCATATCACCTCCAAAGGAGGCACTCACGATATCCGGAAGAAGAAGAACCAAGATTCATCAATAAATCCTTCCATAACCTCTTTTCCAGGAAACCCCTCCCCCAGACTCGTCTGAGAAGGTGACACGAGTGATTTCCTGTGATAGTAAATTACCGGCTGGTACTTGTGTGGTGTTGGGACTCTGGGTGATGCTTGCTTGCTTTGCTTGCTAACGCCATATATTATATCGGTTCCTCGGCGCCGAGCGGGGAATTACATTCCTGGCTATCATACTTTCCTTTCCTCCTTCGAGTGCTGTGAGCTTGTTCCGAAGGATTAGATTTTTGGACAGTTTCTAAAGGGGTCGAGTTCGCTGCGGGAAATCGCCGTTTGGAATGTGTCTTGTAAAATTTGTGCGGGCGGTAACAACTTGGGGGATTTGGGGGATATATCGTAGTAGGTTTTTGTTGGCTACACACTCACGGGCTGATTCTGTCATTTGGTGTGGTACGGGATAGTTAGTTGGTGGTGTTTGGGGTTTGGAGTTTGTATTCCGGAGAGATGGAGAAAAGGGACTTCTTTCTTTCCCCCCCCTTTCTTTCTCTCTTCCCGGTTCCCGTTTTGGGAATTTTTTTCGGCACTCGTTTCGTGCGGGTTCAGAAGGATTGCAATGTTCCTTGAAAATAGATGTATATATTGTGAAGTGATGCGGTAATCATGAACATATCACTCGTGTTCTGAATTCTTGATGGCAAACTATCACAATATGTAGTGTGGTATGGTGGGCTTTGGTTGGAGCCAAAACCCTAAGCACTATCAGCAACACAGCTCGATAAATTCATCTGCTGTTCCTTATGTACCCAAGATGTGTCCCTTTCAGTACAGCAGTGTCGGGTATGGCGGTTTTCCAGGAATGGTATGATACGATAGGATGTACAGTAGTGCTCTTGCGGTGGGTGTAGGTATCTTACGCATCATAGACTCCGCCTCTTCTGTTTCGTAGCTTCACCCGGTCCAATTTAGATGTAGAATAGGCCAGGTATGTCTAAGCCATGACACCGGGAGTGGTTGATATTTGGCCATTACCCACAATGCAATACTAAGTTAGACCCTGCTAGACACTTCTAAATCTAGTTGTGAGATTACCGGGCTAAAAAACAAAAAAAAAACCCCCCTCCAGAATAAAAGTAGATTGTTATTGCAGAGAGTAATCACACCGTCATTCAAAAGTCGCGATATGCCGGAGCGGGTTTCCCCGATCGTAGCCAACGCATCCAAAGACCAATGGTATCGACCGTAAAGGGAATCTATGGAAGGCATTGCGATGGTACTCACAAAAGGGTTAGAGAGAGTCCCTCGACAATATCAACCAAGTACCATATCAGAGGTAGGTATGTGCATCAATTCTCTTTGGATGATTCGGGGGATGTCTGAGTTTGATGCGGGTAAGTTATAACGATACTGAAAAATGGCTAGCTCGAGGCTATTTAGAAGAAATCTGAAAGAAAGAAAAAAGAAAAAGTGGGAGGAATCTGGATAGAATTATTGAATGTCGTCGAACATAGTACCTGTACAGTACTCCACCCGCCATGAACTCAATAACGGTTTTACATGCGTACTGTAGAATCTTAAATGGTTAAACGGTGTGCCGGGTAGTCCAAAATTTCCCTCTCTGGTAAAGGGGCGAAAAGCACACCAAGTGGCGATTGACCCAAATTCTATGAAAGACAAAAAAAATACTAGACTTTACCAGAGATGGCAACTCGAACAGCATAGTACACGGTTCAGTTATTTTGAACTTCTACGGTGTCATATCTTGCTTTCGAGTTCCAGATATTACCATTCTCTGGGTAGCCGTAACAAGCGCTCTCATATCATACATTGGTGATTCTGTTTCTCATTTCAACTCCTCCCGTCAAGAGGCCTTCATGCACAAAACATGGACCCAGCCTGGAATTTGGTGGTTGACACAATTGATAGTTTCCTCAAGCCATCTTGGAGTTTCTTGCAACTTTAACTAGGCATATATCGATCCCTCCTTTGCTCTTGCACGCCATCCTTCAATAGGGGAAAGAAAAAAAAAAGACAATTCCAAAGCGAAAGAGGCAAGGCATGGAGGACCGTCCAGCGGTGGGGGTAGCTCAGTGACATCCATTCCCACCCACCCACCACGTGCCCCCACACCACAGTACCGACACTTCACCCCCGAGCAACCCCCCGTAGTTGGGCACAAAAAGCTTTATTCCTAACAGCTACACAACCACGCAGCCCCGGTGGGGCTCTGTATTCGGGCCGCGATCCCCTGCTTTACCCGAAGAGGCATTGGGAGGATAAGCTATCGGGAAGGGCTAAACAAGAGTCCTGCGGAAACTGAGGAGAGCAGTTGAACACACACTTCTGTAAACTACCAGCAAAATAGGGGAAACTGCCGATGCGTGCCGATATGTGCGTTTTGAGGCCGTGATGGCTGGGAAATGCCATACAAAAGCGGGGCAAGGCAAACAAGGCATCCGAAACTGGTAAGATAAGTCTTGGGGTTAGAATCCGGGAGGTGTACGACATGTGGCACAGCCATAGAGGGCCAAGATACAATAGACTTAGGCTGAATATGAACTGGAATTCCGCTGTGACAAAACAAGACTTTGAATGAGTTGATGCCGTGTATTATAAGTCGAACTGTATGATATGTTGACTTGATAGACCCGGGCACAATCTCCCTACCTACGGTGTAGATATCACGGGAGTCAACCTGATTGCATCGGGAGAAACAAACCGGAAAATTCAGTGGCCGAGAAAGCACATATCCGGACACACCTATATTTCTGCAACCGCGGTGAAGTAACCCCATCACTGGGCCAGCCACTGTACGGCCAACCGGCGAGAGATGTGTGCCCAGTAGCCGCCGCGGGTTCCGTGAGGGCAAGCCGCTTCCGGTAGAACTGTAACTGCGTATCTATTGGCTGTACGGGGTGGTGAATGCAGGAAAAGTTGGGGCTGCGAGGCATTAAAAGATGGCGTTCGCTGCACCTTCCACTACGGCACTTCACCACCAATCACTCGTCGAGAGTATCAGATTATAATATTTCCAATCGGGAAACTCGCACAGAGGTATGATACTGATATGGTAATCACTCACGACCGAATACAAAGAATCCTTTGCACTGTAGTCGGTTCCGGAGTCGTGCTGAGGACGAACTCACTCCTCGATTAGGCACCAGAATGTGCCTTCAGCCATCCAAACCGACAACTCAGCTAGCCGACAACTTTTTAACAGCCCGTTGGAGATGCATGCCAAAGGGGAACGCACCAATATAGACAAGACCGGCAGCCCAAGGCACGTATCAGGGGATTCAATCAAAGCAAAACCCCTTATCATAAGGAAGTGTGATAACAGGTACATTCTGTTCCATACCAATCCTTTTTGGCACATCAATAATTTAGCGAGCCCGCCCTTTCCCACATGTCATCCCCACACCGCTTCCATGTGCCGTGTTAGTAAGCGTACCATTCACATAGCACTACACGCTTAAGCCGAGTACGAGGGAGAAACAAGTTTCTACCGATGAATCCCCCCCCCCACACCCCCCTCTTGTGCGGCCATTTCATCGTGCAGAGAAGGCCAATGGAGCAGGAGCCCCACACTATAAATCACCCATTCCGCTTAGGGATATCATCGGCCACCCATTCTACAAATAAAATAAGGCCCAGGAAGATTGATCATTTCCCCTTTCAGCCCCACCCAAGGCATCCCATCCGGTGCTCGCGTTTGTCGGTGAAGCGACACATCACGGAGCCCAGTGTAACTGAATTTTCAAACCTCAAAGGTTTTTCGCACATAATACACATGCTTAGAAGCACCGACGATGGTGTGTAACTCGATACTCTCCGCCGTCGAGATGCACAGCGCCTGGGTAAAAACCGTCGCAAGAGCATCGCGTGGAGATTAAAAATAAGAACAGTCCGTATACGTATTCCCTCTTCGCGACTGCAGAACCGCAACCACCACCGGCACTTATTCGATACCAATACTTGTACCATATCTCGACAATCTCAAAAATCAACAAAACATCTTCAATCACACATCCTCACTCGCCAACTAACACAGTGCACAGAAGCCCCACTCCCTGCAGGAACAGTCAAAATACCACGAGCACAGTACGGTACTTGTGCTCGTACTAGTACAGTACCCACCCACCCACACACCCACCAGCCGCCACCACCTCCCCCAATCAATCGAACCCAGACCAACCCTGTCGAAAAAGTAATAAACATGTGAGAAAAGGTTACTAAAGGGTCACTTCCCCGTAGCACAAATCATTCCCTAATCCCGCCACCATCCGGCAGGGGACGAGCGCAACACCGCATGGGCTCCACCCATCTACTGTACCTGTCCGCCCGTTTCTCACGTCCCTTTTCTCCTTCCCTTCCGTTTTATATTTATTCATTTGTCCCCACAACTTGCTCTCGCTCACATGATACCAGAGGAAAATTGAAAGGAAAAAAAAATGACTGAGGGAAAAAAATGAATGAATGAATGAATGAAAATGGCTCTCAGTGACCGCTCACCGCCGAAAGGAGGGGTGGCAAAAAAAAAAAAAATAACATCCGATCTAGATTTCAATCTACCGAGGGAACGCCTCCAATGTTATAGGTAGCGGTTCCGAAAAAGATTGTTCTTTTTTCTTGCCCCTCTCTTCCCGCTAGAGCGGGTGGGCGTTTTGCCGCAATCCGCTGTCTTCCGAGTGAGAGGGTATGACAACAGAAACAGTGGTTGTGGATTTCTTTTACCTCTTTCTTTTCTCTTCTTTTCTCTTCCCGCTTTCTTTACGGTATTCTCCTACGGTAGCAGGTGTGGGATGTGGGCTGATTCACGGGATTGACAGATTGATCGGCCCGCACCCTTTAAGTTCGTCTTTCCCCTCGATCCCTTTCTTTTTTTTTTTGCATGATGTTTGCACTCCACACAAAAGACAATTCCAAAGCGAAAGAGGCAAGGCATGGAGGACCGTCCAGCGGTGGGGGTAGCTCAGTGACATCCATTCCCACCCACCCACCACGT
>PYWC01000004.1:31847-43218 GCA_003182015.1 Tuber magnatum | reverse complement strand
GGGGGGGGGGTAGATTACTGTTCAGTACCACCGTAAACATAAGATAAACCTCACGGCACCAGTACCGCCTACATTATTGCTTTTTGCTTACTGATTGGCGAATAGAATCGCGCGGCTAAGCGGTCCGACTGGGAGAACAGGGGAAGGAAGGACACAAGCCGGACACCGCAATCAGCAATACTACGGACGTACCGGTATGAATACTGTGGATAGTAGTAATACAAGTAAACATTTATCGTAACCCTTTCCCCCTTTTCTCCTTTTTCTCCGCTCAGTTCTGCCTCTCGGGCGGGGGAAATAACTTATCGTGCGCTTTTGTGGCTTAATCTCGGTCTCTACTGTACAGTACTCCTATCCCGCAAGTGCAGTATCGTACAGGCACAAGTGCAACTATAGTAAGGGACAGTAGTACCGAGCATGATACATGACTTTTTTTTTTAATTTTTTTACCTTTTTCACTGGAACTCGGATACCGGTAGGGCTGAGAGGCACGCACCATTATTTCTCTGTTTTACAGGAGCGCTCAAATTTGCCGCCGGCTCCGCTCTGGCCGTGTGTGTTCGAGTTGTCGAATATGATACTGGAAAGGGGAGACCGAGTTTCTCCATTCCCGTACCATACCTGGTACTTTGTGTGATTATGGCGTTGGAAGTTTGTGGATGGATGGAGGGAGGGAGGGAGGGAGGGAGGTTTGTGCTCGTCCCGGGAGGGAACTACGGTACCCGAATGGCAGGGGTTGGGAAATGCTTATAATATGCTCAATCATCCTTGTGTGTTTGTGTGCGCGCAAATGTAATTTGCTTGTATTATATGATCACCGGTATGATACCCTCAATGTTTGGCTGTGGTATGGTGCCACTTGCCCGGGACCAGAGGTCAGCACCGAAATCCTTAGTGGTATTGCCGGGAACCCAAGATACTTTCGAGACCCGCACGTACCGTACGAGTACCGTACTATATACTACGGTAGAGCAGACCATTTTGTAGTCTAGAACACCGCCAGATACAATATTCGCAAGCCACTCTGTGGCATGCGGAGTAACACACTTGCCCCCCCCCCTATCGTTTCCGGCACCTTACTGGACATGTTTCGATCCGTTACCCGACTGCCTCCATGAGATAAGACAGGACAAAGACACAAACAAGACACGACAAGACAAGGCAAGACAGAGCAAGGCAGTCATCTTTCATCCATCAGCATCAGCTATTCGGAAAGACTCTCCTACCACATCCACGCCCACACACCACCAACCCAACCACCATCACCACCACCACATCGTCCAGTGCCCTCACTACGGGGGTTTTCCCTGCTTCTTTATCCGGTTGGTTGTCATCAAATGTTTCTGAGCCTGGTTTCCCATGCGGCCGGTTGGGGAGGTTTACCCGTAGGGAAATGTGCAGTACTGAACCATTGATTCCCTTTTTTTTCACCGTCTTTCTTTTCCCTTACCATATCCTGCGGTGGGTCTCCCGGTCTTTTGTGGGGAGGGGCTTGAGATTCTAGAATCATTCTAGCCCTTGGGGTTACTCGAGAAGTGCATACATCTCTTACGAGAGAATTTTGGGATTTGTTACACCGATACACACCCATTCACTTTTGTGGGTTTTGTTTTATTTTTTTCTTCCGCTTTTGCTTTTTTTTTTTTTTTTTTTTTTTGGTGAGGGTTGGGAGTGAGTGTGTGACATTTGTTGGCGGTGCGGGAATGGCGATGGATGAGAGAAAGGAAGGCGGAAAAGGGAGAGCATGAGAAGGAGGAGGAGGAGACTGTTTGTGGGAGGATAGCCAATGCATAACCCCGCTTCGAGTGTGGGAGGTGGTGGGTGAAGGGATGTATGATTGTGCATTTACGGCGGCACGGGACCACGATACAAATCTCGAGCAGTGCGGTCATGTGTTACTGCACTTGTTGGTAGGTATCATACCTGTGGTCCAAGATTTCCTTGTCAGCAAAGGGGGGGGGGTGGAATGGGAAAACGCAGCGGAGGGTGAGTTGTTCATCTTCACCGGAGTTGAAATTGAACACTCTCTACGGTATGATACAAGTATCGGAATTTGCTACCTCACCGGTAGGTGTCCAACTTCAACCCGGCCGCGCAGGTGAAATAATAATAAAAAATAGCATTCCTTACCGGTGGAGGCAACTCGAATGGCATAGGTTGGCGCAGGGTCCAACTATTCAGGATTCTACTGTAGCCGCGGGGGTTCGTATGGTGCGCTTGCTGGCACTCTTGCTGCGAGTTGTCGTCGACCCAGCTGCGCATTGTGATATTCACAACCAGATTAAAGTTTGTTGGATTTGGGGTCCAGAAGTTTGGTTTCCGGGACCCCAGCGCCAGAACCGGGTGGGGGCGGCTAAGAGAAAAAAAGGAAGAATCAATATAGAGCACACTATTGAGTTTTTTTGAGTGGTTCCTGTTGTTCATCCTCTCTCCGAACGATGAGCTGAGAGGTACAGATCCTGGCTGGTCCGCTCGAGTATACAAGCTCTTTTCGTAAACCGTTCAGCTTGATATCATATCATGGCACTTATCGACGATGGCTTACCAGTGGCACCGTACGGCCGGAGCGAACGCTTATTCGCGAGCTACTCGGAGCGAGTTGGCTCGATGCAAGGGGCCTATCGGCCAATCAGTTCCACGCTCGGTCACCCCAGGCACTTAACTAAGGAACTAGCGCACTAAATTAGAGTGACCGCAAGTGCAATATCTTGCGGTGCGGCCTTGTTCGAAGGGGATGGGGTAATGGGGGCGTCACGCTATAATTGGAACGTTATGATACCGTGATTAGTAGCGTAGCTGGAAAGGCAAAACTTTGAGTGTGTGAGATGCGCTTTTTTAGCTGTGCGGGCGCATCAAGCTCTCGATACCGGGTTGTGTAGAAACGATGCTCTCTTTATCCGTTTCCGAATGGCGGAAGATGAAGCGGGTCCACCGTTGTTCACGGTTCCGACAAGTTGGCTGCATGTTAAGTTAAATCTTGCACTTGCGAGTCAGTGGCTGAGCGTGGCGCTTTGTGCACTGCAGGCGAAATATATCATCGTTGGAAGAACAAGCCATGCTTCGAACCGGTGATTGGCTTTCGAACCAAACAAGGCATGATACACGCCTCCTCCTCAGCGACAGTAGCAGAAGAATAGGAAGAAGAAACCCCACTCAGCCGGATTTTATCTTTCAGTGAGCGGCCGGAGGATGTCCCCGTCACTCGATCCATCTCTTCCCCCCCGCCGATTGGGATATTCAACTATTCATTCTGCAACTAGATTATCAAAAGGAAGAATGGAAAAAGTGGTTAAAATAATTCACCGCTTCAGTAGTGTAGCCCTACTACGTAGGCGAGGATGTCCGTACCCGAGCTCAAACCCGTGATTTGTGCGCCCTTCCATGTAAAGTGCTGCGGCGACTGTTTCGGGCATTAATTCTTTGCTAGTCCAGCAGCCGTCATCTACCTCTCCTCTACCGGTACACTTTCTCTCTCCCTCCATATCGCCATGGAAGTGCAGTGCAAGCGGGGTACTGTGCCTACAGCGCGAGTACCGGTATGCTACCGGTGCCTTAGAACCTGCCCCTCGGGTCTCACTTTGTATCGTGAACGCTAGTCTTGATATGGTGGTGGTGAACAATCTCCAATCCAGAAGTCTCTTGGCTAATTATTCAGCAGGAGCTTTTCTCCCCCGTTCAAGCCTTACTATCCATCCCCATCCCCACATACCGGCAGTGTGAAGGGACCTATCGACCGGAAGGGACAGGGATATATTTAGCTGGTTACAAGTACCCTCAAGTAAATTCCTCCACAACTTCTTGTCGGGCCTCGTAAACCCCGAGTGCCTCTCCGCTCGAGCGCAGCCCCGACCAGAAGACTAGAAAGAAAGAAAGAAAGAGATAAAGAAAATCGCTCTGTGGATGCATTCCGATAGCAAATTAGGAAAACTTTAGAGAAGGAATTTTAGGAATTCTATTTGGAGCTGTCGCTGTCTCAGGTCGAGATGTCCGTCAATGTTGGAGGGGAGTGTCGTGAGGGTACTGTTGTACTCGAGCACTGTACTAGTACTAGTACAAAGGTTCTAAGGTGTCGGCACCATACCGCATCCATACAATACTCCACCTTCGCAGCGATGGGACACCCAAGCGTCCTCATGTAAAGCCGGGGTCGTGAGCCTGAACTGAACGGATTGGCACATGCGCATAGCGTGTCATGGCGGACACACCGAGAGGAAGTTTCAGGATCCTACCTTCATAATTTCCTCTCGGTTGATGTCCGAACTCTTGGTGACATCGTATGTTGGTTGGGATTGGGTTGGAGAGGCAACGTAGCCTGGCGGCATAGCGAAAAATACGGCACGGATAAAGATTTGGTGAAGTGTGTAAAACGATTTGGAAAAAGAATCGTAAAAGCAACCACTGAGGAATCAGCTCTTTCCAACTGCTCAGGAATCAATCCATTCGGGTTATCATTCTTTGGAGCTGTCCTGCCGAACATTTGGGGTGCCTCTCGCCGAATTTTTGCTTATGCCCTCAGCTATGTATGATACATTACCCTGTGAGTAGACATACGAATATCATAATATCATACCTTGGATTGAACACAACGGTTCGGTAGGTAGGTAGGTGTGAAATCGGTATATGATGCCGTGCATTGCCGTAATATTTTTTGCTTCCGGAGGGAGCCGATCGTTGGATGCTATTGGCCGATCTATTGCCTCTTCACACCACACTCCAACCCAACGGCGGTGCACTATTTCCAGAAACTTACGCTTTGTCTGCCAATGTGCCAATTTTTTCCCCTTTCAAGTGAGATTGTGTTCGAGTGCCTAGCTTGCGGTTTGAGGGGATACTGTGGCCATGGGGGGAGGGATTGCCGACTGCGTAATCTCGTTAATATAGGGTACATTCTGGCGCGGTATTGATGCGGACCGTCATGTGTGGTAGCTTGTGGTAGGGTACTGTACGAGTACCGTATAGTACTCGTACAGTAAGTACTAGTACATTGGAGCGGAGGGTGAATGAGGTATATTGCTTACCTATGCAGGCGGGTGAGCCTCAGCGAGGCATTCCGGGTATGACAATCGGATTCTGGGCCGGCTCGGCAACTAAAGGTAGTTTTGCAATGACTTTTGAACGGGGAGCGGAGGCGAATGGGTCTTTGAGGCGACTGTGAAACATGGGGCTTTTTTAAGCATTGTTGGGGGCTAAAGGCCGAAGGGAGCACGCCATCCGGCCAATGGCTAAGGGAAGTACATTATATTGGTACGAGTATCATAATATGTATGGCCTTGCAGTGCATGAGAGCAGCCCATCCCATCCTCTGCACCTTCAGTAGCGGTAGCGCCGAAGCACTTTTACAAGTTCGCGCCTCCGAGTTCCTCGATCTTTATTTATTCCGTTGCTTATTGTCGCTGCTACTGAGGGGTGTAGTGAATTGGATGGTGGAGGCAGGAGGTTCTATCGCAAAGGGTGGCATTCTATTCGAGGCCTGACGGGGTGCATATGTGCGTTAGCTGGCTGGATACGGACAGGGAAACGCATATTTCTTTTTTTGCCCTCGGGACCGCACCCATGATCGGGGCGGCGGGGCGAGGATGGGGGAAATACAGTAGTGGTGAAAGGCTTGCGATCCGCATGGCCCATCGGCATTCATGCTCACCGGATAACCGTACTCTTCGGAGTCGTGTCATGGGAATAGTGCTAATTAATCCGTGGTCCTCTTTGCCGCATACGGCATTTCGTCCCTCCGCACGGGGAGGTGATCAGGGCCATCGAGCCCGGTGAAGGAAACAAGCTTGCTACGGTGCCGTATGTCAGAAGTCTGAAATTTTTGGCGCATGTCACGACGGTGCCGCTTATCACAACTTTGGGTGCCCTACCGTGGACTACTGGATACCGCAGTTGCTGTTCGAGCACGAGAGACTTGAGGCTTTGGTAGATCACCGGTAAATTCCCTTGACCGCTCCTGCTCGGTAGCACCGAAAAAAAAAAAAAGACTAGCATGAGACGGTAGTCGACATCCTTGCCAAGGCCACTCTAATAGATGCGAAGGCCCCCATCGACTTCCCTCCCTTTGTTTATCACAATTTGGGAGACAATTTCAAAGGGCCCAATCAGAGCGGGTTCAAAGCATGTGTCCATCCTTTTCATCCTGCGACTCGACCCGAGTTATGGTGCCGGTACTTGATCTTTGACATGATACCGCACGAGGGTAATAGCTGTCATGACATTTACAGCCATGATTTGGGATCAACTCCCGCGGATGCAGTCGTTTTTGCAGCTTTGCCATGACGGATTATCGTGCCACGGACCCATCGTGGGTGGCGGGCAAGTAACGGTAGCTGGTTTGGTTGAAATTTAATCTTCGATACCCTCAAATACCTGTAATTCCTTGTTGAGCCAGATAACTGGCTGGAAATGGTAAAGGGGATGTGAGGTTATGTCAATATTACAGTTCTCGCTGCCTGCGAGGAAATGAATAGCCTAGCGCAGGTTCACTGGGGCACAGTGAGCGCCGGATTGAGCTTGGCTTCTTCAGTGAGACCTGCGAGGACAAGACCGAGGAGCACAGTGCTTCGAGCAATTGGAAAAGCAGTGCCCTCCCCATCCCCGCCTCTGCTCCTCACTTTTCCCCCCACGGACGCTCAACTTCTCTGTGTGTCTTACCGCTCTGCTGCTGCTGCNGCACGCCTGACTCTCCACCATACCCTCCCATACTTGTTGAATACTCTTCCCTCCACCCTCTTTCGCGCCCTCCTCGCCCACTCCCTGCTCTCGGATCCGGATCTTAGCATCGAGCATCCTTGTAGCAGCCACCGCCCAAATAATTGGCCATTTGGGGGATCAGAATTAACTTGTGCTCTTTCTTCCTCCGCCCTACATAAGGCACTCTTGCTGCCTCCTCGAAGGGAGAAGAAGAAAGGAAAAGAAAAAAAGGGAAGCTTCGGCACTCAGTGTTTGGGAATTTATCTATTTTTCTTCTTTTCTTTTACTACGATAGCAATCCGGAGGTCTGCGATACCGGTATCCACACCTCGCCTCAATATCGCTCGCGCGGACAACCACTTTGCAAGGAAGCACTTTTGTTCTTCAAGCGACCATCTTCCCCATCCCTCGCTTTTAGCGATTCGTTCCATCAACAGAATACCTTTTTATCTGACCACAGTGCCCTCACGAATAAACTTCAAACATGGCAGTTCCAGAAATGGTCAAACCCGCAGACTCTCAGTCGATGAAAATCCCCCAGCCTCCAGCTGGTCGGACACCTCCTTCACCGGCTCCCACAAACATGTCTTTCAACCAAGGTGATGACCGCGATGTCACTCGCAGATCCGAATCCACACGATCCCCGACCGCCATTCATTTTATCACCAGAGAAATCGAGAGGGATACCCCCGCTACAGGGGGATTGTCCAAGAAGTCTTCGAAGGGTGACTTTGGCAGGAAGAAGTCCGCCAAGGGAGCGAGTTACTACGGAGAGGTATTCGCCGTTCGGGAGTCGGGCCCGGTGGTTCCCAAGAGTTCTGCGGTTTGGGTTGAATTGCGGACAAACGTCATTGTAAGCACAGCACCATCTTGTTTAACTGTGTCTGGTTCCTCTCCAGGAATTCCTCTTCCCCCACATTTTTTTTTTTGCTCGTGGTTGAACGACGTTTGCGAACACGGCTGCCATTGCACACTCCCCAAAATCCAGCTTTTTTGTGTCGTGCAGCAGCGGTCGTGTTCAATTCCGAGTATTGCCTAATTTCTAGGCGCCTTGCGTGCTTTTTTCTTGGTTCCTTCTCTGTTTGTTTGCGTCGCCTCCCTTTTCTCGGCTCTTTTGATGTTGTGCTTTGCTCGTGCTAACATGCATGATGCGACATCTGCAGCTAGAAAACGAATTCGAGTTCGCAAAGTCTTTGTCCGAGATGGTCGCCAAACGCTTCGGAAAGAGTGAGGATGCGGTCTGCGTTTCTATTGAACATTCGGCCTGTCTGGTGATGGGCGGCACATATGATGGGTCGTTTCTTTTGACTATCACTTCCCTAAACATGATTTCTCCGACGTGCAACAAGCGAAATGCAGCCTTGATCTGTGATTGGATCAGCAATAATCTCGGTGTTGAAGTCGCCAGAGGCTATATCCGTTTCGTCGACCCGGATTTTGCGAACTACGCAATGGGCGGATTCACCATGTTGGATTTGATGGAGAAGGAAGAGCTTGCCAGGACCGGTACTGCGGACAAAGCGGGTGTGATTCGGGACAGGAGCATCAAGAGGTCGATGTCACGTCACCGTTCCACCAAGAAGGGGAGGCGGAGCCACGAGAAGCAAGCTTCGCCCTTTCTAGGCACAAACGGAGACCTTGATGTGGTGGAAGACGATATCCCTTCTGAACTACCTTCGGCTCTCGCAAGATCCTCGAGTGACGCACCTCCGGCAGCTGCTCCAGCTCAGCGGATGAAGAAGAGAAGCATGTTCGATCTCTTCAGCAGGAGCAAGGCCTCACGGTGAATAGGAGGTGCCCTCGAATCGCAGTTGTGGTCGTGTCCACCAGAGTATCCTACAATTTCTATTACAAGGGCCTTTTTTTTTCCTTGGATTTTTACACAAGCGGAGTTTGTTTGGGTAACCTTTCCACGGGTTTTCTTCACTCGGTCACCTTTTCTTTCCCGGAACTACGTCTGGCAAGGTAGAGTAGGCGGTGACGGGTTCCGGTTCAGTTTTTTCTCTTTTCTCTGTCACGGCTGGGGGCTTTCACTCATTTTTTTCCTCTTATTTTTTTGTTTTTCTGCGCCAACTTTGCGAGCAGGGACCTACAGCTATAGGTTTACGATACAACTATTTTACAGTGTTTTAGATGTACTGTAACCAACAGGGTACATATCTCTTTTGTCAGGGTCAGGCGTGGGTGGTTAGCATTTGGAGTGTGGCCTTTTTCTTGTTCGACTCCGGGTCCGCACTGAATGCGATTGTATGCGGAACAGATGTCTGAGCAGAAGAGGAGGGGTCTCTTTTTTCTTCTTCTACCGGTACATTATTCTTGCACACTGTTATGAGATGTGTGTTTCGCTTTTGATGGGGGTCTCTTTTGTATTGGTTTCTGTATCATAAACGGAAATGATTCAGTCTTTCGTAATAGTACTGTCAAGTGCCAGGGGGGATGTTTTCGCACGAGACAGGAGTTATTTTGCGGGTTAACCAGGATTAACTATTCGTTCACTTTCGGGGAGGTGCTTGTAACGGGCGGGATGGTCAATCTTAGATGCCTATCATACCTTAAAAATTTAAAATTTAAATTACCCTAAAAACTCCTACATAATCCGCTATCTTTGCCAGTGTCCCCTACCCTCGGCGCTCGGAGGAAAAGCATTCTGGGAAGGAATAGTGTTTGCCAGGTGCGGTACCGCTTACGCGAGCTGAGCTTGCTGGTTCTCATTAACTGGTATACGTAATTTCGTTAACTTGCCATGCTAGGTCTATTGTAGTTTAGCTCTGTTGCTTATCTAATGGTGGAGTGTAATCGCAAGGATAAAGGAGGTACTGTACAGTACAGTACGAGTACAGTACCGCACAGATCGTGTCAACGTATGGTGATATCAAGCTCCCTGTCAAGATGTTGTGAACCCTGTCGCAGTAGTTCATCGGCACGCCTGACTGTGGGTTTAGACGGGATGTTTTAACCTGCTATCGGGAAAAGACTTCATCCCCCCCCCCCCATTTCTCCTTTCCGCCTATCACGACATACAGTGGACTACTCGTACGGCTACGCCCCTATCTTTTCCTTCCTCTCCTTTCCCACGGGACGAGTGGCGCCAGCCGATCAACATTACCGTACCATCCTCCTCCACCACTTCTCGTTACCTATCTCCCTTCTCATATCGGTAAAACCTTGTCTCACGGGTTCCGCCACCCAGCGTCGATCTGCCGTCTGTCGTTTTTCCCTACCCGCACGACCTCCAGCAGCAGCAGCAACCGAGTATTAATAATAACACAAAACCACCAAAAAGAAATGCCAGCCCAAGAACAGACACTTTCTACCCAACTCGTCCAACGGCTCTTGACGGAAAACTTTGAGGACAAAAAGACCAGAATATCCCAGCCAGCGTTGAACGTTGTAAGGGAGTATACTAAGATATTCGTGCGCGAGGCCATCTGGCGCGCTGCTGCTATTAGGAAGGAGGAAGGCAGTGGGGGCGGGTTGAAGAATATGAGCGCGTTCCTGGAGGTATTAAGGAGAAGTTTTTTTTTTTTTTTTTTTCATTTTCGTTATTCATCCGTCTTCCCCCAAAGTCAGGGCAATGGCTAACATAACGGTGGAAATTGGCAGGTGGAGGATTTGGAGAAATTGGCGCCGCAATTGTTGTTGGATTTTTAGAGTCACATGTTGTCAGAGATGGAATATGCCTGAAGGTTTAAGAGCGGGGGGGTAGCGTAGTGTATATGAAGTTGGCTGCTTGTAGGGAATGGATGGTATGGGGATTTCTGCGTCTTGTTTCTTGTAGATTGGGATTGCCGATATCAGTCCCGCATCTGGCCGTTTGGTTGAGTACCGTAGTGCAGCAGCACAAGTGGCAGCGGACTGTATATTACTTACCTGGTCCTTGTAATAAATCCCTACTCGACGTGCAGTGCAGTACCGGGATTCGATATTGAAAACGCCGCCCTATTTCGTGCATCAGTTGGCAGGCATGTTCTAGAAGGTTTGGAATATATTGTTCCTAGAAAGAACGTGGGCATTTAGTCTGGCTGATAATCGGAGATCTGGGACAGTAGGCTCTTTGAAAAGTTTGGAATATACTATTCCTGAAAAGGACGTGGTCTAGATGGCTGTCGAAAATCCAGTGCAGCAGGACTTGATATAAGATGGATGTTCATACAGACAAAACCTCGATACGAGTGATTGAGACTTCGGACCGAGAATCCTTTTTGATAAAAGTATATTATCGCTATCATGCAATTAAGGAAATTCCCACCTCCAAGCCCTTTCCAATAACAAGAGTCTGCAGTGTAGTATGATATCATGATTCCTCTGCCCTTACACCAACCCTATTGAGATCTCACGATACTGTACGCCGAGACCATTAAAACGGCTCTGACAATTAGTCGCCCTATGCAGCGATTCCAATTGCTTCAGGGCTTTGCATAGGGAGCATCTCGGCACTGCCACACCGCGGCTTTCATTTATTAGTCGTCGCTACGTCCCACCTTCTTGTCTCCATCCTACATCAACAATAACGACAACGATATCACCGCGGCGATCGTAAGTAGGAACGATAGCCAAAATGACTACTAACAAAAAGAAGGAAGATAAAGGCAAAATGATTGCAGATGATAGTGGAAAGGTTGAGGAGAAACTCTCTTGGTTTGTAAGTTTCTCCCATTGTTTTTTTTTTTTTTTTTTTTTTTTT
>PYWC01000004.1:13064-23714 GCA_003182015.1 Tuber magnatum | reverse complement strand
GGGGTTTATCGATTTTGAAATGTGGCTATGTTTGGCTGGTTTGTTCTCCGGGGATTTATTGTGCTGTACGATACTCTACTTGTACCGATATTGTGCTACCACCTGAGCCGCACTGTTATAGGCATACCGTATTTACTCGTATAATCTACTGTCTCCGTATGCAAGGCTATCTCCGGAGCAGGGCTTAGCGAGGTTTCAGCCAAGATATTGAGTCACTGGTAATGATTCTAAAAGAGGTAGTTGCAAACCTCACGGCCCGGGAGTTTACTTAGAACAAAAGAGACTGGAACTAGCTACTCTGTATTTACAAATTCAATATCCCCATTTTCATCATTCTCTATACTAATATTAGCCCAAGTATCAGGCTCTATAATCTTATCCTCCCAATTACCATTCTGGAGCCCTTAAAATCCTTTAATAACTAATTTATAATCACAGGTACCATCGGTCGGAAGGGATAAACTGACTTTTCGAAATGCATGCCAGATAAGCTCTCTCTTCTCTTGATGGAATTGGTAGAAAGCATCACCCACACAGAATGTAGTAACTACCCGCCAGTCCCCTACAGTCTATTTCTCAAATTGATCTATTGACTCGAGTTCAAAGATCTTCTTATTGGTAAGTTCTCTTACTAGTTCTTTGAATGGTGTATTAATAGACATATCTAAAGGTTGAATGAGTCTGGTACAGCCTCCAGGGATCAGAGAGGGTGTGATATTGTTACTCCGTAGAATGTCAAGAATTGCAGGTGTTTTATGAGACCCCATTAGGTTCAGAGCAAAAAGAGTTTGGTGGCCACCAAGAACTGGGATGAGGTGCTCTCTAAAATACTGTTTGAAGAGTTGATCATTCATATAAGTGGTAGGATTGAACTCGACAAGGATGCCTGGGTGGTATTTGGCTTTTTCCACTCTGAGCTGTTGGCCAGTTTAATGGAAAATCACCATTGGAGAGACCCGTAGAATCCCATCAGCAAAAACACATAAAACGAGACTTGCTTGCTATTTATCCCACCCTGACCTACTTTCTCTCACCCATACTGTTTTTTGTCCCACTATATTGTAAGTTTTCCCTTCTAGATACTTGAATGGTATTAGTGTCTTATCAAGATTGCAAATATTCGATAACTCATACTGGCTGACAGGATGGGAAAGTGCCATTTCCCAGAAGCAGGATACTCGAGGTTGGGAATTGCACTGATTGAAGCGCAACCAGTTGAGTATTAAAACCTTATACTCTTGAAGAATCTTTTGAGCCTTTTTGGTTATAGTACGTAAACCAATTTTATAGCATCCTAGGAATTTGTGAAACCACCCGTTACTGAACTGGAAGAGACTCGAATCAACTCCAGGATATATTTCTTGAGAATGAAACTGTGCCTGGATCTGAAACTATTCCTGCTATACTGTTCTTCCTGCCTCTCACTGGTTTGTGAAATCCTCGTATAGTTAAGTTTCTAATTGTAGCTATAGAACTTGGGAAGAACATGCAAAACTTGCAATTCACTTTATTGGTGAGTTCTTTCCGACCTCTTCTATCTTACACTGACTATGAACCCAGTCTCTAATCGTTCGCTATAGGATTTTGTATAGCTTAGGTGCCTCTCGCTGAGTTGAACTACGGTATTCTCCCAGATATGCAAGTGGAATTTGACAGTGGCTAAGGAAAACCAGGACTTGAATCTTTTGCTTTTGCCTATAGGTTCACTTGACATATACGATTGGCTTCAGATCTTGTTCTCTGAGCTGACGATTGGCAATAAGTTTTGCTTTAGTACCAGGACGACTTTTGGAAATTCGAATTAGAGGCATCTGATATCTTTTTGCATTGGTTAATTGTATGTTTTCATTTCTTTCTTCCTTTCCCTCACTATTGTGTTTATACTATCTAAAAAATCACTACTGACTCATTAATAGTTTATGACTCTCAGAATTATACTTTTAGGTATCACATTATAAAACACAGGTTTTCTCTATTACGAGTATTCTTTTATTTAATGACTCTTAAGCTTGATGAATCTAATACCTATTCCCTCTCCCAAGGATATTCTAAACATGAAGGATTGGTGTTACTATAGCCAGCTTTCCTGATATATTTTCTGTCTTTGCTCGACTCCATTTTGATATAGGCCATGCTCTCTTTATTTATTTCTGCATGATGGTAAGTCACTCTGTGTTACACCAAGACCTCACTTACCCCTGCTCCAGAGATAGCCTTGCATACTGAGATAGTAGATTATATAAGTAAATATGGTACCGGTACTATGAAAACTGTGGTAATGGAACCTTGTGCTAGGATGTTGGGGGTATCACTCCTCTTGGTGAGATCTGATAAAGTACCTATGCACAGGTCTTGGCGATTGTGCATCTTGGCGATTGTAACAACTGTAAGTATAGAGTAGAGATCTTTAAATAACTCAACAACAAAAATCTTAAAAGAGAAGAGATTGAAGACAATAAAATCTGAGACCACCTTTTACATATTGATCAAATAAAAAATTAAAAAAGTTATTTCTAGTATCTTGTGTACCGCCCCTTTGCTGCAATAACAGCCTGAACTCTGTCTGACATGGACCTCTACAACTACTCAAAAAATTCAGAAGGTATTGTGTCCCATATGATAGGCAATACCTCAGCTAGCTTCTGCTTGACCTTCTCAGAACCATCAGGTATTGAAGCAATGTCAGGATACTGAATTTGAAGCCATTTCTTCAGCTCAACCCACATATATTCTGTAGGATTAAGGTTTGGTAAAAATGGAAGATGTTCAGCCAACTCAGTTCCATTTTGGTTAAACCAATCTTGCACTGCCTGAGCAGTACAAACAGTGCAGTTGTCTTGCTAAAAGATAGGATCACTAAGAGTGTCATAGACTCACTCTAGGACTAGAATAAGACAGGTTTCAAGCAGCCAGAGGTAGACTCACTAGTCTACTAATTTCACAATCAAGGGAATAAAGGTTTCTCTATTTCTGCCCTAGAAGCATCTATAGACTATCAAGAAAATCCCCTTTCCCTTTTCTATCCCTTTCACAAGGTCTGGATACCACTTATCAGAAGCAGATCCGATCATCTATTTTTGCTTTGGATTCCTACTCTTTTCTACTCAGCATTGAACACTTCAAATAACTTCTTCAACATTCTCTGCAGTCCAATTCTGATGTGTCTTAGTCTAAGCCAATCTCTTCTGAGCATGCTTGAGTGAAAGTATTGCTCTTTTCTTGGCTAGCTACTTCTTAATACTACTCTTTCTAAGAACTTAGTCCAAAATAGAAACTGAGATATTGTGAACCAATATCTGCAACAATTTCTCTCTACTCCAATCTCTGTAGAGCTTGGCCCCTCATACTAAGGACCTCTTGACTTTCTGGAAGAGCAGAGGTGGTTGATCAGAATATGAGAGGTTTTCAATTCAACTCTACTTTAGTAAGCAAGTAAGAAAATTCCAGACAGTTGATTATGAATAACTAACAATCTGGCTAACTATTGAGATTTGTCGAAAAACCTTGAAAAAGGCAAAGGTTATACCTTTCTCAACTCTGGTGAACTCTTTATGCAATGTCTTGGATGCTATGATTGATTTAGTGAAAAAAGGTTGATCAGTGATAGTTGTAGTAAGGTTGCATTGCACTTGCTTATACATCCTTTTTACCAAGACTTCTGCTTGGGTACTTTACTTTACTTTTAGGACTGCTAAAAGACTGGGGTATTTTTTCATCCCTATTCTTACCTACTTAATATGAGAGTAAATACTATACATTGTAGCCTGAGGTATGGTTTTTTCTGATAGCATTTACTAGTAGTGCTTACTGTACCGTAATGGGTGCTATACAAGAGCTTTTTCAAGAGTAACTGTGAATCATGAGCACAACTGAAAAGAGCTCTAGCTCACTCATACTCTGAGAAAGTATTATTTTTATTCCCTGAGTACAAGAAAGTTTAGTTTAATATATGAGATATCTTGTTATTAGGGAATCTTCAGAGTACTGATCATTATGGTTGCTTTTGATACTATGCTACCAGTCTTTCTAAACTGGTTTCTTTTTTCGTAAGGTCAGTATTATACTCATACTAACATACTTGTACTAATAGTACAAAACTGTAACTGAAAGTAATTGGGAATACAATTTATATAAAATAGGTTAAAAAAGTAATAATAGAAGATTGGGAAAGTAGAAGCTTACTGACTAATTGGTTCTTATAATATTGTACCAATAGTATGGGTATAGGAACGATTTGGAATAATGAGAGAGAATTTGAATACTGAATTAAGAGACCATATAAGGTGTGATATATTGGTACTGTTTTGTGAAAAGAGAGACCTAGTACGGGGTCAACAAGGTGCCACCCTCAGCAAGGTATAGCAAACCTTGGCTGTAAGAAATGCTAATGTCAGTTTCATTGTTATAGTTTCTAACTACTTGTTGTACTTATGACAGGTAACGACCTTCATCTTCCAAACTGCGCTGCACTGTGTCTAAGAGCTCCTCAAGTCTCTTTGCCCTATCTTAGTATTCCCATATAAGAATCAGTTTCTCACCAAAGCCAAGAGTCTTGGTCTTTATATCGTTAAGTTCATCTGTCTTGTGGATAGGTTCTTGACTTTAGGTCTTGCCCATGTAGCGGAAAGGTTTGGAGTATAAAGGTTTTTGTATTGTAAAGATTATAAAGTTGTAGATAGAAAATAATAATAGATGGTTGCATGAAGAGCTAACTCATCTGTGAAAACCCGGCCTTTATATAGGCCTCTTCCCACAACCCTAACCCTTCCCTAATTCTCAATCGAGGTCAGGTCCAAAATCAATCATAACATCATATGACCCAACTGGGTCATATGTGCAAAATATAAAACAATTTCATGATCTTTAAATGAGGTCATGTGCGAAACATAAACCAATCTATCTTACTAGTTAGCCTTACCGACTAACCTAAGCCCATCCTATGATGTCAATTGTATGTCATGTGCCAAATATAAATCAAATACAAAACATAAACTAAAACATTAACAAGCCACATGACCTGCTAATGAGGTCATGTACAAAACAGAAACGAGTGTGCCTTGCGAGTCAACTTTACCGACAAGTTTAGACTTCTCCCATGATGTCAATTGTATGTCATGTGTGAAATGTAATTTAAACATAAATGAGCTATATGACCTGCTAATAAGATCATATGCGAAATCATAACTTAACTCCATGACCTCTAATAAGTTTATATGTGAAACCTGTTTCTCGCTTCTGTCACCTGGCTAGTACTCTTCTAGCCAGATCGTAACATTTATTGCAAAATTTTAAAAACTGGACAACCAGAAAATACTATTTTGTCTTCCATCTCCAAACTTCTTCTAAAGTGCCATTAGAAAGCACTGTGATTCTACCATCAGTATGCAAGCAAATAGCTATTGAGATAATAGTAAGTGGAATTAGTTCAAGTCTTACCATTGTTGCCAAAATGGTAGGAGCTATTCTGATAATAGTTATGCATCATAGACAAGAAAGAAGAGCCCACAAAGAAGAAAGTTAATACAGGTAAAATTTAACATAGGAGGAAAAAAGAACAGTGGTAGAACACTATTACTTTCACTGAAGACATGAATTTTTACCTACTATATAGCAGCTGCATGAAAATATAACATCAATTATGCAAAAAGAAATTCAAATGAGATACTAGAAAAGAGATAGGAGGAAGTTGTTATAAACAGTAACAGGAGTGGAAAATTGATTACATTATGGAAGACTCCAAACAGTGTGAAGGAAGAGTTTAGTGGCAGAACGGTTAGACTTACTAGCAAGGCACATTAGTTAGGGTTTTATACCATGACTCATATTGGAGTTATGGGGTCTTGTATGACTCATAATTGTGAGTTATTGATATGTTTTGATTGAATGATATGCTTGAGAGACTCACAATTATGAGTTCTATGATAATATTATAACTTTTGTACAGGACTCAAGTAGTGAGTCATGGGTTTTATGCATATAAGACGGCTAGCACACAGGACTAGTTTATGAGCAGGATAGATAATTTACAATTATAAGTCATAGGGTTAGGGTTGGTATGAAGAGTGAGTATAAAAAGGGTTCCTAGTACCCAGAAGGATAAGCTCTTCATACTATTATTTTTGTATCTTCTTATCTATAACTTTACTACTTTACTCTTCATCTAAGTGGTTACGTTGCGTGCATACTCTTAGGAGTGGGTTATCAGATAGGTATCTTGAGTGCTTATCTACCCAATGACAAGAAGAAGACTAAGAGTCTGAAATATATGAGACTCAGGTATCATCACATGTATTAGAGAAAACTTATAGGTAGGAAACATTATATTGTGTAGGAGCCATTATGGAAGCATTTAAGAAATATTATTCAGATATGAATACTTGACTTAGCAAGCAGTTAGATTTTATTCACAATTTGTGTGGCAATGATCTTGAATTAATGAATTGCTTTTTCAATCAGGTATTTTTAACCTATTACAATATCTTTTATGTTTTTTTCTTTTTTTTCTATGTTATATCAATTATTTTTGTATTTCATATTTACATATATAGTATTTTTTACTTTTATATAATATATCTATGAGAAACAATATGTTAATATAAAAATGATTTTATAGTTAAAAATAATTTTACAGGAGCATGAAATACAATCTCAGATTATATACAATATTGATAAAATTGGCTGTTTGCTTGACTTTGGTTATTTATAGCAGGTTTTGGAAGTGATACAAAATTCTTACAAAAGTTGTAACGTGTTCGGGCCAGGCCCTAGTCATGTAGTAGTACGATAGGAGCAGATGGCTTCTTGATCAACAAGAAGCGAGCACTGCTTACTAAAGGAGTCTTTGAACGGGGTGTAATAGGAGATCAAAGAAGTAACTGTTCAACCAAGTATATTAAGAATACTGTCTGTCGAAGTCTACTCTTTGCATCGTGGAAATCAGCGGTCTTTAAATACAGCATATCGCTTATTTCCAGTATGAGCGATATTGCAAAACTTTGTATCTATCAACTGATAGCACATGATACAATACAAGTATCAAGCGATACTGTGAAACCAAACATAAAACATTGTGTATATCAACCGATAGCACACGAAACAATACAAGTATCAAGCGATACTGTGAAACCAAACACAAAACATTCTGTGTATCAACCGATAGCACACAAAATATAACCTAGTACCCGTACTGGTTACAAAAGTGGAGGATTAAGATTCGGTAGTCAAAGTTAGAATTCTCTTCTTTGTATGGAATGTAATTCAGTATCAGAATAATAGTACTTACCAAATAGTAGATAGTTGTTTGGCGGTAGCTGACTCTAAGAACAAGCGAGTCTATACTAAGGCCCAATATGTGATGAAGTGATTGCTAGGAAGGCTCACTCAATATATCAAGATAGAAGTAGAATGCAGAAGTGTATCGTATAATGAATATATTGATAAGATCTCTTCTCCATTGCTGATAATGTCTAAAATGTTTGGGAGGTACCTCGATATTTATATTCCACGTCTGGGTATTTGCGGACTATCTACTCCTCCCACTTTTCCTCTGTGCGAACTTCATGGACCCCAAAAACCTTTACCCTGCTTGACTCTGATTTCTCAGAACGGCAGAGAGGTTGTCCCACCCCTCTCTTCGCAGTGTTCGTGCCAATCATAGTTACTCGAATCCTTTTACTGTGGTAAGTAGTTACTGGTCCTTTCTCTGTATACAAAGTGATCAGCCCCGATGACAGACTTATCAATGCAGGTGGATTTCCTATCCGTCTGCGTCAACCTGTGGGAAGCATGTTTCTGTCTTATCACGCCAATGGTGGTTAGGCCTTGCTGCGCTCAGGGTTGGTCTCTCACGTGGTAGGCTCTCCTGTGACTCTACCTTATCATGCCTTTGGGCGTGGGCGAACAATTGTCTCTTGGGCGTTGTTCCCTCATCAGGTGTGGTCTTTTGCATGTGTTTGTTTCCATACCCAACCAACCGATTTAGTTTGTTCGACCTTCTCGGGATAGCCTAGAGCTTTCTCTTGAAGACTCAGTGAAAACCCCGCAGTTGGCGACCTGCGGTGGTGGCGTAAATGAGCGTTTTGTCCCAGTGTTGTATTGGTAGATGTAACCGGTACGGGTTACTAGGGTTTTATGTTTGGTTTCACAGTATCGTTTGATACTTGTATTGTTTCGTGTACTATTGTTAGATACACACATTGTTTTATGTTTGGTTTCACAGTATTGTTTGATACTTGTATTGTTTCGTGTGCTATCGGTTGATACACACATTGTTTTATGTTTGGTTTTACAGTATTGTTTGATACTTGTATCGTTTCGTGTGCTATCAGTTGATACACACAATGTTTTGCAATATCGCTCATACTGGAGATAAGCGATATGCTGTATTTAAAGACCGCTGATTCCCGCGATGGAAACAGCAGACTTCGACAGACAGTATTCTTAAATATACTTGGTTGAACGGTTACTTCTTTGATCTCCTATTACACCCCGTTTGAAGCCTCCTTTAGCAAGCAGCGCTCGCTTTTTGTTTATCATTTAGTCATCTGCTCCTATCGTACCGCTACGTGACTAGGGCCTGGCCCAAACATGTTATATTTTTTTAACCTCAGCAAGTGGTTAAGAAAACTGCAGGGACCTGGTCTGATCAACCTACGAAAAGTCCAATAAGTGAAGCTAGCATCGGGGAGCAGCAGACCCACGAGAAGTTCGGCTCCGCCAAATGACACGATTGAGTCATTAGAGACTCGAAGTGGGAAGCAGGTCCCACGCGAAGGCCTTACCCAGAAAAGGCAACCCAAGAAAAGGATAGGGCCAAAGAGTGATTTTTCGATCGACAAAGCAGAACGACAATTAGCGCGAGACTTGGCCAAGCAGACCTTTAGCGAGGCAACGGACGACTTAGCAAAGGAAGCAGTCACCCTTTCTGGGCACTTTCCCCTCAGCCCCAGGAAAAAGAAGGAACCGGTACAACCACCAAAGAAAGACAGCATACGTATCGGAACACCTAAAAAGGAACAAAGCGAAGAAGAAGGATCACATTACTCGGTAGCAGGGCAGCCGCAAGACGATAACTCTAGCGATTCTCCAGAAGGCTCCTCAGACGACAGCTCGAGTGACGAAGAATCCGAACGTGGTATGTCTGAAGGTGAATCCGCCAGACCGCCTGGCCCAGGGGCTGGGCAAGCAGGACCTAAAATCAAACTTCCACTCCCACCCTCGTTCTCGGGCGAAAAGGACGACCTAAAACCTGCAGTATTTGACCGATAGGTTATAACAACTTCGCAATACCTTACCCTACATGGAGTGGACAAAACCAAGAAAGGAAGCGGAGCGTACTTCGCAAGCTTCTGTACCGGGAAGGCAGAGGACGCATACCACCAAGCAATGAACCACTATGAGGGTGGGGAAAAAATCCGAGAAACGACCCTGATAAAGTACTTGAGAGAAAGATTCCAATCCTCGCGAAACACGGAAGAACTATACAAAAGGTTCAAGGATATCCAGCAAGTACGAAATGGCAAAACAGAAAGAATAACCCTGGTCGCGACAGATCTCTTGATGTATCATGGACGATTGCCTACCGGAACAGTGTCTCAGTATACGCTACGACAAAGATTGTATGAAGCAATGCATCCCAGACTATACTAGGAGGTAGAACCCATGGAGGAGGATGGTGATTCCTTTGACCAGATAGTTAAGTGGGCCGAGTGGAAGAATACTATCCTGTATGAAACAGGAGTTTACCGAACCCATGTGCCACAGCAAAGAAATAACAAAGGATCATCATCGCAGGACAATACGAAGAAAGAGAAACCATACCGCAAGGATTCAAAGGACAAGAAGGACAAGAAACAGAAACGACGCGAGGAAGGCACATGTTTCGAATGCGGGAAAAAGGGGCACTACGCAAAGGATTGCTATGCTAAGAAAGGAAAAGGAAATACCGCAAAGCGAGAGACAAGCACAAACCACATAGAAGCAACCAAATATGATGAAGTGGAAATTAACTCAGTGGAGATGGAAAGCCTGCGAACGCAACTGACATTGGCAATAAGGACCCGTGACACTCTGGAAGGAACAATTCACTTAGAAGGCCATCCAGCAAAGGTACTATTCGATACGGGAACAATCAGCTGTGACATAATTAGCGCCACCTTTATCTCTACCCATGGTATCCCTAAGGAACCCCTACCCCAACCTACAACAGTCAATATGGCTATGAAAGGATCCCGCTCGGCAAGCTACAAAAAATGTGGACTGACCGTAGAAATCGGGAAAAAGAAATGGAAAAATCATGAGATGTTGGTAGGAAACTTGGCAAAGTACGATGCCCTAATCAGAATGCCATTCCTGAAACGACACAATGCTCTTATCAGGTGTGGGGATACAGCAGTGGAATTTCCCGATGACAAGCTGTGTATGCTATGCAAACCAACAAGCGGGGAAATCCGAGCCGCTGTGTCAGACGCCACCTCAAAAACATTGTTGGAAGAATACAGGGATGCATTCCCGGACAAGGTCCCTGAAACGCTACCCCCAGTGCGTAAGATTAGCCACCACATTCAGCTAAAGGATCCAACCAACCTACGAAACCAACCAACATACTCGATCCCAGAAGCCTACAAGGAAAAACTCATGAACTGGATAAAC
>PYWC01000030.1:2105911-2134724 GCA_003182015.1 Tuber magnatum | reverse complement strand
ATACTGTGAAACCAAACATAAAACAATGTGTGTATCAACCGATAGCACAGGAAACACTACAAGTATCAAACGATACCGTGAAACCAAACATAAAACAATGTGTGTATCAACCGATAGCACACGAAACACTACAAGTATCAAACGATAGTGTGAACCCAAACATAAAACAATGTGTGTATCAACCGATAGCACACGAAACACTACAAGTATCAAACGATACTGTGAAACCAAACATAAAATCCTAGTAACCCGTACCGGTTACACCTTTCCTGACAATATAGCGATCCCGATATCGGAGATGTTGTAGCCGTGGAATTCAACCTCCCATTGGTGGAAACTGGACTTTATCGTACTTACGCATAGTCTTGCTTTCCGCAATTTCTCCATCACGTGTCTTACCATGGCGCCATATTCTTCCCTGGTTCCGGAGTAGATCAGGATGTCATCCACATAGACAATGACACCTTCATCCAGGAGGTCCCGGAAGACCTCCTTTACCATGCTCGGGAAAGTTGCTGGGGCGTTACATAACCCAAACAGCATGACTGTGTATTCATACAATGCATATCTGCACTGGAAGGCTGTCTTCCATTCCTCGCCTTCCACCATCCTCAGAAGGTAACAGCCATTGTTTAAGTCCAACTTAGTCCACACAACGGCTTTTCCTAACCTATCTCGCAGTCCGTTCATCAACGGCCGAGGGTACTTACTCTTAACCATGACTCTGTTCAACCCTCCGTAATTTATTACCAATCTTAGCATACCATCTGCTTTGGGTATGAAGAGGATAAGGGCTACTGCCGAGGAACTGGATAGCCGTAGCTTTCCCGTTCGAAGTATTTCATGAAGATATTCCCCGATTGCCTTAAGCTCCTTTTCCAATAATGGATAAATTGGCCCAAGCGCGGGTTGAGTCCTCGCTTGCAACCTGATTGTGTGGTCATACTTCGTGAGCTCCGGCAGTGCCTCAATCTGTTCTTGACTTAAGATATCGCTATAGTCTTTATACTCCAGGAGTAGCTTAACTGTAATGTCGGCACCTTCCTGATCAGAGAATTGTACAATTCCCAATAGGCACACACCACAAGGGTCTTCAGCTAGTAACTCTTCATCAGTCATGAACACTAACGGCCTGTGCTCTGCTAAGCAGTTAGCCTTGCAGACATCTGAGTGCCAGGTGAGTGATCCTGTCTTCCAATCTATGTCGGGGTTATGGTCGTTCAACCAAGACATAGGTAGATACCCATCCACCATGGTGTCGGGCATATCTGCGACCTCAAAGTGTATCTCATTACGGTAGTCGCCTATTCTCATCTCCAGTCATTTGGTTTAGTGCGGACCTGAGTCAGGAATGTGATTACCACTTTCCTCGCTTATTGGCATATGCACCTTTCGCCGTACACAAGGTGCCTGTGTCTGCTTGACCCATTGGCTACTCAGCACCGGCCCAGGAGCTCCACTATCGAGTAGCAGGAGCGCTTCAGCGCCCACATGTCTAGCTCCAATCTTCCAGTCTAACTTTACCCACAGCTGGACAGATCTGGTATGATGAAGCATGCGGTCATGTTTCTGCCTCTTCAGTTGTTTGAGGGGCTTAGTCATCATGGCATAATAATTTTAGTCTCTTGCCTTTTGACACAAGAGTGGCCACAAAGGGTCGGTAAATGTTAAGGGATGGGCATTCGCCTTATCAATAGCCAGAGTGTTTACTCTAACACCACTATGATTTCGCGTACTAAAACCTCCTCAGGTAAACTTGGAAATAACACTTTTTATTTTGATCATGTCCAGCCAGAACCAATTCCCCTTGTACTAAACATAACAATTTTCCCGAGGTGGGTAGAGGTCCACGGTCAGACTGGTTCCAAGTGAAGCATCCTTGCTTCCCCAATGTCGAGCGTCTCCTTCAGGGAGACCTCACCCAGCCTCAACTGAAATAATGTCCTATGACTTGCCCATCCATCTAAGGAAATCCTGAAAGAAATACATATAACTAGAACAAAGGAAATAACCAGAATCTGAACAAAGAAAAGATAGCCCCTTCTACTGCCTGCCCCCTGTAACTTCTACCTGCCCACACCCCTTGGGTGTAGTCAGTACCAGGCTCGTTCATGCAGCAGAGGGGTACCTACCCATCCCAGAAGCCACCTCCAGGGTTTCTTACATCCATCCCTCATGGGTCTATTGATACACATTAGTACGGTTGTATCTTAAGCAGAATAGGTTCTTACCCATTCTGAGCCATCAGTATCTACCTCCAGAATTTGAGGTGATGCCTGTCGGACTTCAGGTATCTTTGACCTGGAAGCCAGAGGTGGCGCTTCCATGCGCTTCAGCAGCTTGACCGTACACGAGAGCTCGTTTACCGGGGCTGACCGTATCAACCCGCGAGCCTGTTGGGATGGACTAACGACTGGGGACGCCGCAGTACACTTTCTCCAGAAGTGACCCGATTGTCCACACTTTCTGCACCAGTTGTGCTTTCTCCGACCTTCGGTCAAAGTTGACGGGATTTCCTTATGCAATATTGCACCCCCAGAAGTCACCGGCTTTGCCTGTTTCCCAGAATTGAAGTTAGTAGGTTTGGCAGACCTCTGGTTCTGTCTGCCCAAACCTTCATTCCTCTTTTTGAACCTTGCGGACGTTGATGAGCTATCATCCTTCTTATGCATTGGCTGAGATGGTTGGACTGAGTGGATAACATGGTTGCTAAACCGGGTATTGTCTTCCAGTGTGTGTCCAACTTTCCAAACAAGGTCAAAGGGGTTGTTTAAGTCGGTTGGATGGAGCTGCTTGAGTGTTCATGCATTCCGAACCTCTTGGGTAATACCCGACCATACCTTATCTCGTACCTGAACCGGGTCTGTATAGCTAACCTTATACATGTAGTCAATTATCTTGTCCAGGTACTTATCGATGCGATGTGGCTTCATCACTAGGTCTGGACACCTGTGAAGGGATTGGTCTCGTTCTTGGTCACCGCTGAAACTCCCTTCAAGCCGTTCCCGGAATCCTTTCCACATTCTCGATGGGTTACTGTTATTAACAGGAACTCCAGTACTCTTGGCTGCCTCCTTGTCGATGTGCGAGTGCAGCCCGAGATACCATCTTCCAGCGGTGTCTTCCAGAAGGGGGATCACCAGGTTTACCTTGTCCACATCGGTTAACCTGCATCCAGCAAAATACATGAACCTAACCTCCACCATCATCAAGAAACTAGCGAGTTCGCTAACCTTTCCCTTGAATGCCGCAATGCCACTAAGCTTTTCCGACTTCTTCTGACACTGTCTGGAGGATGGCCACGAGATTGACCTGCTCCATAGTTCCCTTGACGGATTCTTCGCCTGGCGTTCCCACCGTCGTTTCTTCTCGTTGCTCCAGTCATCCTTGCGAGCAGCAAGGAAGCTGGTTAAATCAGGGAGATAATCAGCATTATTACCATCCGAACTGTTATGCTCAGAGTCCCCCGGGTCTCCTCCTGCTTCCGCTCTACCACCACCTGGTGGCACTTTTCCGTCTCCACTATCCACAGCTTTTCCACCTGGGGTTTCCCATAGTCTCTCATACGTATCAAACCCTTCCTCTTGGCCATCTTGATTCCCATTCCCACGGGTGTTAGCCCATGATGGTACTGATGCCGGTGGTGGAACAGGACATCGCCCACTCTCTGGAGTTGGGTTAGGCGCCGCCTGAGTTATCCGCAGAAATCCTTGAAGCTCTGGACAGCTCCAGGGTTGCATAGGGGGCCCAGTGTGCCTCCATGACCCACAATACCCACATGTTGGTCATCCATCTCCTTCCTGCTGTCTTCTTCTGTGCTTCATGGGGGTTCGGGGTCTCTTCCTTTACCCAAATGAGTGGTAGTAAATCCACCCCATACGGGTCTCTTCTGATCTGCAGCCCGATAGACAGAACCTGTCTTGGCTATCCGACTCGCCACTCATGATCCTGGGGAGCATAGAGGGAAGAGTTGGCTTTGCAGTGGCAGAGGCAATTACCGATGCTCAGGGAACAGTGCGGGCAGGTGTCCTGGGTCCTGGAATTGGGGTTCACAGGGACAGCGCTGCAGGTGGCCCCTCTTGCTGGTGCCATACCTGTTCAAAAGGTCCCGGTGACGCCGCCTGCAGCAGTCAGAAGGATGTGGTAGGAGAGCGGTCAGGGAAAGGCAATGGGACCGGTAGTGGTGTGGGTCTTGGGGCAACGATGGGAGGCATGGGAGTTGCAACAGAAGGCGTTGCAGGAGAGTGGATAGGAGCAGGTGTCAGACGTGGAGTAGGGTCAGGCATATCTGGTGCTGTCATACCCTGCGGTTTCGACGTCCTTTTCTTGACCCGATGTCCATCCGTTGGTCCAAGCGCCAGACTTCCTCAATTCCTGTGGGCAATTGAAGACTGGACCGACCTAGAGCCTGTTGATGTACTTGTGAATGATATGATATAGCTGTAGCCTTCTCCCTGGAGGCTCTCCAGCATTGGTATACCAAGCAGGCTTAGGTACGGCCTCCATTGTTTGTCTGTGACTGTCATGGCCAATTCCATCCCGAAATTCTCGCACTTGGTATAGATATGTGGAAGTGGAGGCGCCGCCTCTATCATCAGCACGTTATTCGCAGCATCTATACGATACCCTGCAGCGAAGGCCCCTTCCAACGCTGTCATTCGATCCTTCACCCCCTTGTGGTCGTTCAGCATGCGCAGGTATGCCTCCTGTGGAACTTTTATCCATTCCACTGCTGCGGTGGTAATCTGTTTCCAGAACACCTGCTGCTACTGGTTGTTCCAGTTTCTCATTTCTCGCTGGGCTTCCACGAGGGACTTGGATACCCCACGGACGTTGAAAGGTTCAACAAACTGGTGCGAGATATGGCCAAGGGGACACCTGCCGGCTGGGAAGGGCCCATGATGTGGACGAGGGCGGAATCTTGAAAAAATGAAAGTCCCACAGCACGAGGGTCTGTAATCACCAGATCAACACATTCATCAGGTAACTGAATAGGGGCGGCCTCCAAGAGTAGCTGGTGGGCATCCCCTTCGATACCCCAGATATCCGCGAAGACCAACGGACAAAAGACATTGGCGGTGTCCTCATCGATGTCCAGGTCTCAATCCGAGTTGGATTCCATTCTGATTCGAAGTTCAGTACTAGCCATTTCGCTTTTCACTCTGGGCTACCTGTTCTTAGACAAGGTTACCAGTATTCACGCAAGGTCAGTGCGGAATGTCGGAAAATGATTAATCAGGGGAGGAGTTAAGCGAGAAGGTCGCTTAACGATATACCGTAATGGGGGCACCCCTAGGAAGATGGATCCCAAGGTTGCGACCGCACTGAACAACTTCAAACTTATCGCCAAAGGTTCACAGTAATGCAAGAGTAAAGTAAACCGTAAAACTTAATATCGTTAAGCCTGGTCCTTCACTCAATTAATGTCTCAAGAGGATTGATTGTTGGACTAGGAGGGTTCTCGCATAGACCTTTTGGTAGTTTTATCTTATCCCAGAAACTCCCCCATCAGTTTACTCAAACCATTTGAGCACAGACTGCTCCACTAAGGGTGGTTCGACATGTCTCCTGGCACACCCTGCAGGCATGCATGTGTCCACACACTCTAGTCTGTGTTCACCTTATGCGGTTATCCTTTCAGCAGTTCATTTCCATTTAGCCGACTGGAGTGAAAGTTTCTGCACCTCGGCATCTTGCCGGTGGCTATCAGTCCAGACGCCGGATGAACTAGACCATTTATGACACTCTTCCCATATGCATTGATGTCCACTTGGCCCTGCAAGCTACTGTGGGCGGTTTATCAGTCCACTATTTATGTTTCTTGGGCTTCTCGTGTCTTCCGCAGGATATGCTGATCCAGAAGAGGTCCAATGGGCGCTGCCCATGACCCCTATCTCGGATCCACCTGACCTGTTGTAGGAATCATGCTTTCAGTGTCTCTGCCCTTCCCTTTTAGAGCCTATGGCACTGGGGACACTTTTGGGCTTGGGTGGTGTAAAACCCTCGCGGCCCCCCTGGTACCACCCGGGACGACCTTCGGGACCCCCACGGTTAACTCTTGTTAACTCTGCCAGCTTTGGTCCGCTTTACTCCAAACAACCAGGGGGAGGTGCTCCACCTTCCACCCTATGACCCCTTATATATCCTGCGAACAGGATACAGGCGACCGGATGGCAGCGACGTATACGGTGTTGCATGCAGGTCGCTCAAGAATCTTCCTTGCTAGACTGCACGCAACTATGCAACCGTTTGGCCATGACTTCCAGGCCTCAAGGCGGGGCCGTGGGGGTATGATAGGAATAATGTCTCTATTTTACAGCCTCTTTCGGAGATGTGTAGCTCGGCCAATAGCATCTTCTGGAACCCCAGATTCCAGTACTATGCATTGCTTCGCATGACAAACATTCGCGTCATTTTTCCTGAACTCCCTGAAGGACTTTGTATTGAAAGGTAGGGTAACCCAGGACTTTGGGTGGGGTAACCCAAGCTCCATGGCAGGGTAACCTGATCCTGAGGGTAGGGTAATCTTGTCTGGTGGACAAGATAACTTTTTACTGTTAGCCTGTCTATCCCGTTGCCAGAGATAGACACCTCTGACCTTTCTCCAGTTACCCGGCCTAGCTGAGTAACTACCTCTTCTGAGGTCCCTAAGTATGCTGATACCACTTCCTGGCTGTACCCAGGTACCTAAGTACCTGGCCAGCTCACTCTGTTCATCTCGGAGCCCGGGCCATCGCGTCTTTGTAGGTCAATTACTTACTTGCCTGGCAGTTCCTACCGGTTTACCTCCTGGCTAGCTGTATGGATGATGGTTCCGACTCCCATAGCTCCTGTATGCTGGGTTGTTATAATAGAATAGAGTTTTAGACTGAAAGGTAACATTCACTACTTGTGCTATTGAATCTTTGAGACAATGTATAATGTGTTCAGGCCAGGCCCTAGTCACGTAGCGGTACGATAGAAGCAGATGGCTTCTTGATCAACAAGAAGCGAGCACTGCTTGCTAAAGGAGGCTTTGAACGGGGTGTAATAGGAGATCAAAGAAGTAACCGTTCAACCCAGTATATTAAGAATACTGTCCGTCGAAGTCTGCTGTTTCCATCACGGAAATCAGTGGTCTTTAAATACAGCATATCGCTTATCTCCAGTATGAGCAATATTGCAAAACAGTGTGTGTATCAACCGATAGTACACGAAACAATACAAGTATCAAATGATACTGTGAAACCAAACATAAAACAATGCGTGTATCAACCGATAGCACGCGAAACAATTCAAGTATCAAACGACACTGTGAAACCAAACATAAAACAATGTGTGTATCAACTGATAGTACACGAAACAATACAAGTATCAAACGATACAGTGAAACCAAACATAAAACAATCTCTGTATCAACCGATCGCACACGAAACAATACAACTATCAAAGGATACTGTAAAACCAAACATAAAACAATTTAGTACCCGTCCCAGTTACACAATGCAGGAAACTTATTTCTATTTTTTTTTTTGACTCATAGTTTTCATTTACTTGGTATTGGTAGAAACCAACTCATGTACAGCTAGTAAGCTATAGTGAAAAGAAAAACCCATGTTAGAAATACAATTGTGTAAAAGAAAATATAAGAAACTCCCAGTCCCAAAAACCCCAATGCCCCAGAACTAGTATCAATTAGAAAAACAAATATGACTTAAGCAACTGCAGCTCCATATACTACAGCCCATTTATGTTAGTGCATCCAAGATAACCAACACATGAGTCCACCAATCTAAATATAATATGGGATGGTAGGGGGCTATATAGATCCAGTAGCAAAATTGAGTAAGGAGAACTGGAAGATACAGCTACCTACTGATAGAGGAGAAAAGGACAGTGAAACCCTAAAAGCTAGAAGAGTCTATCAAAAAAAGGTAGGCTGGACTGAAAGTGCTGAAAAATAGTAAAAGAGGCAGGACAATGCCAGGAGACTGACCAGAGAAAGTAGAGATACTACAGGCCAACAAAGGCAAGTACCAATGTAACTATCAGAAACATGTTCATGTCTGACTAGGTGGCTATAAAGAAAGACAGGATGTGAGAATCAGCTAAATCCTCTAAACAAGTTCCTTACTACTGCAAACTGCAATCCCAGTCATCAGAAGTGGAGTGGGGGGATTGCTTGCCCTGGGTGCTGAAGCAAGGCTTGTAGGTTAAGGAGATGGAAAAAGTCCTGGGTTGCAGGTGTATTACTGCTCTTCTTGTGTAGTCTCTTTTTCTCTGAAAAGAAGTGTTACTTAGTAGTGAGGATGCTACTACCTGCAGACTGTGGAGAAATGGGTTGGTACCACCCTAGAGGTATTCAGGTGGCTAAGGAGTGTGGACAGACTCATGATAAAAACCGATAGTATTGTGTTTTCAATTGTAAGGAAAATAGAGAATGGGCCTGGGGTCAGTAAAAATAATGTAGTAAATAAACTTATCTCTATATACCTATAATCTACCCATATATGTAGTCACTTAGACAAGGAAATCTTTATGAGTTATACTTGATTGTATACATAAGTAATACCAACTCAGGTATGTGACCCTAGAGGATAAGGAAATTGTACGTTTTAATATAGGTTTTCATAGCTCATGCATGCTAAGTTATTACACTATCTAACTATAAGTTCTTTAAGGAGGATGTGAGGAATACCTTTAGCTAGAGGTAGGTAGTGAACTGTTGGGATTCAGACAGATAACTACAGAGCTATAAGCTAAATATAATTGGTCACTAAAAGTACAGGCTACAAGTAACAGGATACTTGGGTACAATCAGAAATTAGATAATACAGCACTATGACTGAAATTAGTATAGGCACACATTCTCTGCTTGAAAGGAAGTCAAGCCAATTGAGTACCTACTCAATAACTAGGTAGCTACTAGTATGATAGATACTGCTTATATCTTCTATATTGTAAAAAAATATACTTACAACTACTTTGTATAAAAAATAGCTATCAGGATCACTAGTTGGATGATTATAATAGGAAGTCCTCCGAGCTAAATTTGATATAGGGGAATAAGAAATACAACTCTATTAATAAGTTCGCCAACAGAGCCGATTACTTTTGCAATAAGTTCTACTAGTCAGCATTTCTCTCACACAGGCAACAATACCTTAGCCTCAAACATGCAAGGCTTTACTTCTTCTTCTGAGTCAGATAGCTAAGCACTCTAGGCTCCTATCTGACAACTCATTCCTAGAAGTATGTGTGCAACATAGCCACTTAGGCGAAAAGTAAAGTAGTAAAGTTATAGGTAAGAAGATACAAGAATAATAGCATGAAGAGCTTATCCTCCTGGGTCCTAGTAACCTCTTTTATATGTGTTCTTTATACCAACTATAACCCTGTGACGCATACCTCTAAGTCACCTGCCATAGTCATATATGCTATGGGCGTCACATACATGAGACCTATGACTCACTAACTGAGTCATGTACCAAAGTTATTACATCATACGACTCACAACTACAAGTTGTTCCCGTGCATAAGCTAATTATAATATACCAAGAACTTACAACTGTGAGTCATGCAAAATCCTACGACTTTAACTGTAAGTTGTAGTACGAAAGCCCAATCAGTCCGCCTTGCCAGTAAGCCTTACTGGTCAGTCTAACTCCATCCTTCAAACATTCTCTTCTGAGTCTTCCATGATGTAACCAATCTTTCACCTCTGTAACTGTTTGTGATATCAACCCTCCTCTCCCTCCAGCCTGAGTTCTATCAAGTTATGCCTATTATATCAAAGCTCTCCGCAAGGCCTTTTCTTCCCTTCCCAACAACTCTCGGTACTTTTTTTCGTACCTTCAATTCTCTCTCAACTCCTGGAGGGTGGTGTTCACATATTTGATTATTTGCTGCTGTGTTCCGATGGCTTTTTTCTTTACCATTGACAGTCATTCCTTGGTTTATGATAACCTCTTGGGCCTTGTCCCGCATTTCCACCAGTTATCAATTTGTCAATGTAGACTGTCTGGGTTTGAGACCATTTCCGTATTTTTCTTACTACTCTCCCTCCTACCCTGGCCTCATGGCTCTCCTGTATATCTATATTCCCTTGTAGCCACTTTTCAGGGGCTTTTCACTTCCGTCTTTATGGGGATAATACCACATATCTATCTTCTCTATTTTATGTATCATGCACCTATCTCAGTAGCACTCCTGCCATACTTTCTTCTAGTACACTTCCTTTCTATTCTTGTAGATCCTGGGGGCCCACAGGAACCAGACTCTTCCTTTTTTGTCACTTAGGTGTACCCAGCACATATTATCGTAGTAGCCAGTCCAAGATATAGTATTGTGTTTTGCTGCTTTCTTTGCCTTCCATTACCTTTCATCTAGTTTGACTTTGGAAGGCTACTCATAGCTTGAGCTAGTAGGGGTGATGTTGTAGGGAAGACCAACCTTGATATCCTATCCATCTTGTGGCCTCAAGTGAGCTAACTCAGTTTATATGACTTCAATCTTTGTCCACCAAGGATTTGAGGGGGTATTGTTGGTAGAAGTAATAAATTGTGAGTTCTACATTTCTGAAGTGGTCTGTATGGTACCAAGTTCTGTTGTTTTCTGGAGAGTAGCCAATCTACTTGGCTCAGCATGAGTATTCTAGTTTTCTGTAGTGTAGTCTTATGTGAATGATCTGATCGAGTTTATATTCATATTCTCCATCTATCTCTATAAGTAGTAGAGGAAGTGTCTTTTGAGAGGGAGGACTTGTTGTTAGAGTAAAGTTCTAGGAGTGAGGTATGGAACGTGTTGTATATCACTGTCTTGAGTGGTAGGTTGAGCTTGTAAGTATGACACTCGACTTCTGGCAAGATTTTGAATAGTCTGATTTTCTTGTAGTCCTGTTTTTTCAACAGTCTTGTAGTACATGTATTTTGTGGAATAACTATACCATATCTCCTGATTGTAGGCTCGGATTGGGCCTTTAGTATTGATTGTAGTTTTCCTTCTGCCACAGTTGTACTGTAACCATCCCTGTTCACAACACTTCATGAAATGACATCATATTAGCCAGGTTTGTTATCTTACCTTGGGTCAAATAACCTATAGCCTCTTATTTTGGATTCTATCTATAATTTGCATAGAATGGCATATTGTTTATTGTTTCTTATTATCTATTGTTGTACGTGAATTCTGCTATCACTAAAAGTTCATTCCAGTTGTCCTACTGATAGTTAACATATGTATGAAGATATTGCTCTAACATTGCGTTGACTGTTCCAGTTTGCCGATCTATTTGTAGGCATAATACCATGCTCAATCTTGGTTAAATTGCCCGCTTTTCTGTTATTTCCTTCTATACCTCAGAGGTCAATAGCGATCCTTGGTTGGTTATCATATCTTTTATTAGTATGTGAAGTTGAAATATTTCTTATAGGAAGATTTGCGTAAACTGCTGTACTGTTATATCTTTCTTGCACGTAACAAAGTGACTCATTTTGGTCGGACAATCTACCACTACAAGGATGGGATCGTAGCTGTTCAATAGGGGTAGGTCAGTAAAGAAATCTATTGATATGGATTTCCATAGCTTATTGGGTGCTTCATTTGGTTTTGGCAGCCTGTAAGGTGCATATCATATGCCTTTTCTCCATGCACCAATGTCACAATTATTGATGTATCATTTGATCATTTCTCAGTTCCTGGGCCACTAGTATTGTCACTAGACAAGGTTGGTAGGGTTTGCCATTTTCCCATAATCTACTGCTAGTAGGTCATAGTTCCTTTGTATCAAGTCTATCCAAATTTGCTTATTATCTGGTATCTCTATCTTGTTGTCATATTGGAGGTGGTTACTGTCCCACTTGCATAATCCCAGTATGGTATCTTTCATTTTATTATCTCCTTTTTTTTGTGCTTGTCGTATCCACTAAATTTTCCAGTCTTTTCCATTTATCTTCTTGACAGTAATGTCATTTACGGTGAAACCGATCGACGTGTAGATTCTGATCAGATAAAAATTACACACAGAAATGTCTCACTCCGGAGATTTTGAAACTCTTCCTGACTGCCACAAAGTAGAATTTGTAGACAAATTTCCTGTGTGGTCATTCAACCTCTTCCCTCTAAGTCCCTCAAGCCTATCAGACACCCATAAACCTTCCAATCTCCCTGATATTGCCCTAACTAAGTCCATATACTCACTTCCCTCAGTATTATTATCCTTCCTATCGATATCGCCAAGTGGCTTGTCAAGCCCCTCCAAACCCATGCTGTCCACCCCCTCTTCCGGAATAGTACCTATACTGACAGAAGGCTCTCCTAGTCTTCTATACTCCTGTTTTTCTTTTTTCACCCACAGCTTGGCCTGTAGATGCGCTCGGGGCAACAGTGGCCTTTGAAAGCTTGTCTGCCTCCCTTGTAGTCTTTAGGGTATCAATTCTTTCTCTTTTCTCCATAAGCTCAATTATAGTCGCCAAGGTAACAACAGTAGCTTGAGTAAGCTTTCGCTGGTCTGCTGTTTTTTTTTTTTTGGGCCCCCAACCAGTTCCCAATACTGGTGGTAGGCTTCCTCGCTTACTACGTTATCTACTATTGTCCCATGATAACCTACGGATAGGCAGCCAAAACAACCTTTAGCAGGCAGGAATATTGGGCATCATATTGAATTAGTGATAAGGCAGTGCGGGTGGCCTGACTAACCACATGTGGGGTTTTCAGGATCTTGATAGTAGGAGTGTGGGTGGAGCCTAGACATGATGTCTTGGTTGCTTGTTGCTGCATCTCAGGCTTCATTATCCACTGTGGATTAAAGAGCAGGATTCCAACCGCCTCCCAAGAATGAAGAATATTCTGCGCTGTGAAAGTTAATTCACGTGCTGGTAGAAGTACCCTATTTGTAATTAGTAAAATAAATTCGCTAAATTAATAGAAACAAAAAAATAGGAGTGGAATAATAATAGTAGAAAACGTACAGTAAAAAGTCTCCTTTTGTAAAAGAACCGTGGTTTCTCTGAAACTAGGTATCTAAACAATTACTATAGTCCCTCTGAAGTGGAGCAAATAAGCCGACATCAAGAGGCTGGCATAAGTGAGTTTAATGAGCCAGCAGGCAGAAAGGAATAATTTGCTTATTTAAGCACAAGTCAAAAAACTGCCAATTGAAGTGGAAGGTATGACTATCCAGTAAGAGCAGCCGGAAGTTTTCTCCTAGCCTAATAACATAAAATGTATTAGTTTACAATTGAGTTAACTTAATAGAATTAATAGCCTTATACCGATATCTCTTTTGTTTCTGTGTCAAATACCTCAAGTAACCACCGAAGAGCCAGCTTTTCATTACTCCAGCCAGTTGGAGAGACACCAAATACCGCCCAATCCTTTTTTTTTTTAAATAGGCATACCAGCCCATATAGTGTGCCTGTCCTTCATTAATTATCATTGGAGACAGAACCCACCCATTATCACTTATTGTCTCTATTACGGTTATCCCATCGCGGGAGCCATCCTGTATAAGTTTGGGGAACTGTCGAGACCGATGACATATCACATGGCAATACAAAGCTGTACCTATGAAGAAACCTTTTTCATCTATATTGTAGAGATTATAGAGGAGGAGAGTATATTCATTTATTAACCCTTTTAACTAAATATAGAATTTAATACTAAATTATATTTATCATGGGAATAGGGTAGTAACACCTTTTGAAAATAGTGCTTTATGACCTCAGGGTCACTAGCAAGAGCTCGTTGGTGGTCCAAACGAGTGCTTAGCCATGAGGCTAACTCAGGCTGCTGCTCGAGAAAGCGGGACAGCCACTGTTTTCCTAGATGGCGGCCTTCTTCCCACCGTAAGACAAGTGCTTCTGCCATTGCTTTAACAACAGGCACACGGGCTGGGTGGCCCCACTCATCCAGCTGTGAACACAATCTCACGACGCCTTTTTCTTCTATTTCGGTCAAGGCTTGCTTCCTCACTTGGTCTTGCACTCCAGTCCCAGACACTGGGAGCCTTCAGTGAAGAGTTGCGTAGGGGACACTAAAATGCTCCGCTATACAGTGGATATTTGGTGAAATGCTGTTTTCATAGAAACGAATAGCGTTTTGGAGGCTCTCCTCCCAGAGGTCCTTTTCTCGCTTGGTCAAAGATGGCATTATCGACGGGTGAAGAGTTGGTGGTTACTCATGGTTGTATATTGACTATTTCTATTGGAGGTGGGGTAGAGTCTTGGCAGTGCTCAGTTTACAGATACTGATCCGGTTCCCCATAAATCATGTTATTGTTTATATCATCTTCAATTTCTACTCTCTGTACCACTTTGAAGTACCTCCCTCTCACGAGTAGTATTTGTTGTCTCCTAGCCATCCTTGCATCTTCTGTTGCTTTTTGGTTGGTCCTTCACTTGTCTCGTGAGGGTGTGTGGTGTTTCTCCTTCTTTTTCTGATCAATATTTGATCTCGATGCCATATTGGCTCAGCTTCTCCATCCCTTATATCTCGTATTTCCTCAGTTCCTTTGTTCTCATAAATGGTACCAAGTGCTTGCAGTCAGTCAGAATGTTGGTACTATGGTTGCTATTTTGAACATAATATCCTGTTTTCTTAAGAGCTTGGACTATCGCTTGTAGATTTTTGTCATGCAAGTTGTAGTTGCATTCAGCAGGTCCCATCATTTTGGACCTATGTGCAACTGGTCTCCATTGTCTGTCTTTACACTTCTGTAACAGTATGTCCAAACATACATATTTTCATCTGTCTCCCTCAATTATCGTTTCTCTTTCAATGTCAAAATACACCAAGATTGGTGCAGTTGTTATTCTTACCCTTAACTCATTGAACATCTTATCTTGCTCACGTCCCCAGTTCTATTTGACATACTTCTTGTGTAGTTGGTATATTGGTTTCACTGTTTAGCGGAATCCCTCGCCAAAGTGACAGTAGAAGTTTCAAAAGCCCAGGAAACACTGAATATCTCCTGGTGTCTTTGGTGCCTCCCACTTCCATACTGCTTGGGTTTTGACTGAATCTGTCTGAACTCCTCCTCAGTTGACAATGAAGCCAAGGTATTCCACACCCCATTTGTGGAACTTGCATTTACTTGGTTTGACCTGTATTCCTGACTTCTGTATTGCTTCCATGATGTTGTTGGTATCCTTTTGGTTTTGTTTGGTATTCTTGAAGTATATGAGTACACTGTCAAGATAGACAATGCAGCATACATCTAAGTATCTGTTCAGAACCCAGTTGATCTATGATTGAAATGTTGCAGGTACATTGATTAGCTATAATGAGGAGGGTCCGTATAGTGTTGAGAGTAGATAGTCCAAGGTATTCCACGGTAGGTGAGTTAACAGAGAGGTGCAAGTGTACAAACAAGATATGTGTATATCAAGGTTCAAGGGGTTCAAGGATAGGTTCTCATGGATCAGGGTCAGGGTTCAGAGGTTCCGGTAACGCAAGAAAGAAACTAAGTTCTAATTCCTAAGTACAGGTGTAGACAGGAAATTGCCAGGTTGCGTGAAGAAAGAAAACAACAGAAGGGCACACCCCATTATATAGCAAAGGAAAATCCTCCTCTAACAAATCCCAACATCCCTAAACCCTTTCCTCATATACAGCCATACTCTTCTATTGCTTTACATAGGGTTCTGTTACATACAGCCTCAGCTGATCCACCTTTCCTCCCCCTAGTCAACTTTATGACCCTGACTCTTATGTATGGAACCAAAAGCTGCAGGCTTACCATTCTCCTGTTGGGTGGCCATAATATAGATCGTGTGGTGAATGTTGTCTTCCATTCGTCTCCTGATTTGATCCTGATGTTGTGCTATACCTCCTTGATATTGTATCAGATAAACCATTTTGCTAATCCTAGTAGGTCTCAGACCTCAGAATCAGTACTAGTGGGTACCAATCTTTCTTTATAATCTCGTTCAGAGCGCGATAGTCTACATATAGTCTGAATTTTCTGGCCTTCTTTTATACCAACAGGATCAGTGACCCACCCTCTATGAAGTAGGCTCTGAACAATCCTTATTACAGGTTCTGTAGGATGTAGGTCTTTAGTTCCTGTAATTCCATTTTGCTGAGTAGGTAGATCATTTTCATTGAGAATTTGGCATCCTACTTGAACTTGATTCCCAAGTCTATCTCTTTTTGATGTGGTAGTACTTCTCTTGCATCTTTTTCTTGGAATAGTTTCTAATGCTGCTAGTATTCATTTAGCATCAACTGGCTCCACAGTTTGTCTTCCTTGTATCTCTTATACTAGATTGCCAGTTCCGTGCTAATCTTGATTTTGGCCCATGTGCCCAGGTCTTAATTCTGTCATAGTTTTCAACTTCTCATGTTTTGTTCATAGCAGTAGAACTTCCCGAACACTGCTGCTGTAATCTCGCAGATCTTGATCCATGTTAAGGGCTTCTGCTTTTTACTTGTTGTTTGATCTACACTTCTGAATCTCTTGGTTCTCTACATATTTTGTCAAGGATCTCCACTTCTTGGAGTTCTTGACTTACCTTTTCAATAATCAGTTGTGGGATTCAATCACCTTTTTCCACTCCAAATTCGTTATTGCCTAAGTATGCCAAGACTATCTTCAGTTCAGCTGTATAATTAGTGTCTATTACTCCTGCATTGGTTATGAGTCTGTGTTTGACTGCTAAACCCCTATATGCAGCAATTGACCTATAGGTGCCTGCTGGTCATCCAATGGTCATCCCTGTGGGAATGATTATCTGCCCTCTGGCAGGTATTGTCTCTTATTCGCTGAGATAAAGGTCATAACCTGCTACTTCTACTGAACTCTTGGTAGGCACTTTTACCCGGTTGATTAACTTTTTGACTCAGATTCATTGATCTTTTTGCCTGCTCTGAGCACTTCAATCTTTCAGGCCTTGGAGCCTGAAGAACTTCATGACTAAGTTCACGTCCAGGGCTTCCACTTCTGAAGTTTTGTATACTATCAGTAAACTGTGCAGATACTCAGTTGTATATCTTTTGTTCACAAATATAACCTTATTGTTCTCTGACTCGATTGTCATACTGTATTGTCTTAGCTATGACATCCTTGGGACTGCCTTGTGGCTCTGCATGTTGGATACATAAAAGGTCGCCAGTTTCCTAGGAGTGCCCATATCCATGACGACTCATGCTATATAGGGAATCAGCCTTATGGTACTTTTTGTTCCATCCATGAGGTGTATATCACTTGGCATTTTAAACTAAGTAGTGGTGAGGTGATTTTCAGTGTATATTCCTTTATCAAGGAAGTTCTCTGTTACTCCTGAGTTGCTTATTCTGTATATCATAACTGTAATGTGTTCACACCTAGGGTACTAATCACGCTGCGAATACAATAGTAACAGGTGGCCTGCGTGCTGCGCAAGAGGTGAGAGCTGTGTAGGCTAAAGGAGGCTTCGAAAGGGCGTAATAGGAGATCAAGGAGTAACTGTTCATTCAAGTATATGAAAGATACTGTCAGTCGAAGTCTGCTGCTTCCATTGTGGAATCAGCAGTGTTTAAATACAAGTTCTCATTTATCTCCAGCATGAGCGATAAGATAAACCAATCCAAGTATCAAGCAATACATTCGAGACATAACAAGTATCAAACAATACTATCAAATCAAATATAAAATATTCAAAGTATCAAGCGATATCTTTGAAATATAACAAGTATCAAACGATACTGTAAAACAAAACATAAAACATGACCTAGTACCTGTACCAGTTACATTCCCCAAAACAAAACAACTGTTTAACCTAAAAACAAAACTAAGAGTCCTGAAAGTCAAAATTCTCAAAGGAATCCTGCACGCGATAATCTTCTATAACGGGGGCACCCCAGGGAAGATGGATCCCAAGGTTACGACCGCACCGAACAACTTCAAACTTATCGACAAAAGTTCATACCAATGTAAGAGCAAAGCAAGTGGTAAAACTTAATATCATTAAGCCTGACGCTTCACTCAATTGAGGTCTCGAGAGGATTGATTGTTGGAGTAGGAGAGTTCTCGCATAGACTTTTTGGTAGTTTTATCTTCTGCCAGAAACTCCCCATCAGTTTACTCCAACCATTCGAGTACACCCTTCTCCGCTAAGGGTGGTCCAACACGTCTCCTGGCACACCCTTCAGGAATGCATATGTCGACACACTCTAGTCAGCGTTCACCTTATGCGGTTATCGTTTCTGCGGTGTATTTCTATTTTGCCCGCCAGAGTGAAAACTTCTGCGCATCGGTGTCTTGCTAGTGGCTAACCGTCACGGCACCTCATGAGGTAGACTATCTATGATACCCTTCCCATATGTATTGATCTCTACTTGAGTCCGGAAGCTACCGTGAGAGGTTTATCAATCTACTATTTATGGGTCTTGGGGTTCCGGTGTCTTCCACAGGGCACGGTAGGCCGGGAGTGATCCAGTGGGCGCTACCCATGACCACTGCCTGGATCTGCCTTGCCCGTGGTAGGAATCATGCTTTTAGTGTCTCTGCACTTCCCTTTCACCGCCTATAGCGTTGGGGACACTTTCGGGCTTGATAGGTATAAAACTCTCCTAGGGGCCCCGGCACCACCCAGGACTACCTGCGGGACCCCCCACAGTTAACACTCGCTAACTCCGTCGGTTTTGGTCTGCTTTACTCCGAACAACTTGGGGGAGGTACTCCACCTTGCACGCTATGCCCCCTTGTATATCCTGCGAACCGCTTACGGTCGACCGGACGGCAGCGACGTATACAGTGTTGCAAACATGTCCCCAAAGTTCCTGCTTTGCTAGACTGCACACAACTACCCAACCGTTTGCCCATGACATCCAGGCCTCGAGGCGGGGCCGGAGGGGTACGATAGGAATAATGTCTCCAATTTACAGCTTTCTCGAAGCTACGTAGCTTGCCCAATAGCATTCCCCGGAATCCCAGATTCCGGTATCATGCATGGCATGGCGTGAAAAGCATTCCGGTCATTTTTCCCGAACTCCTAGTGGGACTTCGTATTGAAAGGTAGGGTAACCCAGGCCCTTGGGTAGGGTAACCTGATCCTGAGGGTAGGGCAACCTGTTCAGTGGACATGATAACTTTTCCCTGTTACCCTGTCTATCCCGTTGCCAGAGATAGACGCTTCTGACCTTTCTCCAGTTACCCGGCCTAGCTGAGCAACTGCCCCTTCAGACATCCCTAAGCACGCTGACACCACTCCCAGGTGTATCCAGGTACCTAAGTCCCTGACCAGCCAATTCTGTTCATTCTCAGAACCCAGGCCATCGGGTCTCTGTAGGTCAAGTACTTGCTTGCCTGCCAGTTCCTACCAGTTCGCCCCCTGGCTCCTTGTATGGGTATAGGTTCCGTCTGCCATAGCTCATGTATGCTGGGTCGTTACATCACTCCCCTCTTCTCTACGGTTCGTCCCAGACCATTAGCGTCGTCTCTTATTTCCACGAGTCGATTCCCCAAAAGCCTATGGTCCCTGGGCTTGGACGGATATCTTTGGTGGAAATCCCTATTTGCCTGTAAGCCTGTCCCTTCTAGCATCTCATAGGGCTCCCATGAGTTCTCCTCAGCCCCGTAGCCTTCACATGAAACCAGGTACTGGACAAAGCGCGACAGAAACTTAGCCTTCGCTCCTCCATACCATCGGCTGTCCACAATAGCTTCGATAACGTAACTGGGCTCATTGTCTACAAGTTCCGGGGTAGGGGCTTCCTTTACCCTACCTGCTTCCGGATCCTTGCGATAGGGTTCGAGCAACGTGACATTGAAAACCGGGTGCATGCTCTATCTAGTGGGCAGTTGGAGTTCATAGGCCCGGTTACCCACCCGACGTTTGACCACGAAAGGCCCAAACATCTGGTGGTCCAGCTTCTCTATTGGACCCTTCGTGGGGATGTTTTTTGGCTTCAACATCACACAGTCCGCTTTCTTTGCCCGCCCAGCAGCCACCTCCTCCAGAGTAACGTAGTCCGGTGATGGCAACCTTTTCTGGTCATGCCATTTCCGTTACCTTTCCTGTGCCCGCTGGATCATTTCTCCAATCTCTGCCCAGGTTCCTTCCCATCCTTTAACCAAGAGCTCACTGCTAGGGTGTATTCCCTGGTTATCAGACACGATACCCGACCAGTTTGTCCTTGGGTTAAACCCATAGTTGATCTCAAAAGGTGACAACCTGGTGGATTCTGATGTCGAGGTGTTGTACGCATACTCCGTAAGGGGTAACAGCGAAACCCAATCATCTTGTTGGTAGGAACAGTAACTACGCAAGTACTGCTCCGGTGTCTGATTAACCCTCTTGGTCTGCCCATCAGTCTCAGGGAGGAATGCAGGCGAAACGTTTAGTTTCACTTGCAACACGTGCATTAGACTCATCCAGAACTTGGATGTGAATCGGCTATCTCGGTCGGAGATGATTGACTCTGGGAGTCCATTAAGGCGCCAAACTTCCTTCAGGAATATCAAGGCAAGCTCCTTGATAGGTACCTCCGTGGTCGGGCGTATTAAATGCGCCATCTTCGAGAATCGGTCCACTATGACCCAGATTTTGGTATACCCTTCGGACTATGGCAGCGCTACAATGAAATCCATTGGGATCGCAGTCCGCGGCCGGATAGGAACATCAATAGGTCCCAGCACCCCAAACCTCTTGTGCCTGATGGATTTATTTCTTGGGCACGCATCACATGTCCACACATAGTGAGTGATGTGCTCATCCATTTTAGACCTATAGAAGTTAGCCCTAACCCTGCCAATAGTCTTGTAAGTCCTGTAGTGTCCCGCGATTCGGGAGTCATGTTCTGCCTTCATGATTGTCTGCTTCAGATTCTGACCCTTGGGAACATACTACCTGTTCTTGTACAGGGGTAAGCCCTTTTCTGTCACGAAGTGTCGGTCAACCTCTTGGTCACTGGCAGCTGTTACCTTCAGGATTGTTAAGCACTCCTGGTCTTCGGTTATCGCTACCCACAGTTGATCCAAAAAGGAAGACTGGAGCCGAAATCCTTGCCACACCTGCAACACTTGTGGTTGCAAGATGTCCTGTTCCTGGCTCCCAACCCACTGTCCGGGGCGAAAAAATGACTGTGGCAGAAAATCACTCCCCCCTTCAGGGCGGTAGTCCTCACGCCGCGACAAAGGATCTGCCTTCTCATTCCACTGTTCTTCTTGGTAAACCACCTTGAAATTAAACGGTTGCAGGAACTCAGCCCAGCGGTGCTGCCTTTGGTTAAGAACCTTTTGTACTATCGAAGTACTCCAAATTGTTATGATCCATATAGATCATCAACTGGTCCATTACCGAGCATAGCAAATGATCCCATTCTTTGAACGCCGCCACGATGGCTGTCATTTCCTTGTCATGGACATCATAATTAATCTCCGCTGGGTGAAGCTTCCTACTATGATAGGCCACTGGATGCCATGTCTCAACTTCTCAGAACTGGGAGAAACCGGCTCGTAATGCGAAGTCACTAGCCTCGGTTTCGAGCCGGGTTGGCCGTTCAGGGTCAAAATGTCCTAGAATAGGTTTGCACGTGAACGCTGCCTTCAAATGGTTGAAGGCCTGCCCCCAAGCTGGTGTCTATTCTCATCGGACATCCTTCTTTGTCAAGTACCTTAGAGGTTTCGCTATTTTGCTGAACCCTTCTATAAACCGACGATAGAAGTTGGCAAAGAACATAAAGCTTTGAACGTCGACAACACATGTCGGAGGTGGTCAATCCCTGCTTGTCTGCAACTTCTCTGACAACATAGAGATCTCCATATTGGAGATCTTGTATCCGCGGAATTCAACCTCCCGTTGGTGGAAACTGGACTTCCTCATGCTTACACATAGTCTAGCTTTCCGCAATTTCTCCATCACATGCCTCACCATTGCGACGTGCTCTTCCATAGTTTCGCAGTAGATCAGGATGTCATCCATGTACGCGATGACCCCTGCGTCCATGATATCCCGAGAGACCTCATTTATCATGCTTGGGAAGGTTGCCGGGGCATTACATAACCCAAACGGCATGACCGTGTATTCATGCAGTCCATACCTATACCGGAAGGGCGTCTTCCATTCCTCACCTTCCGCCATTCTCAGAAGGTAGTAGGCGTTCTTTAAGTCCAACTTGGTGAACACAACGGCTTTTCCTAACCTATCTCGCAGTGCCTTCATCAACGGTGGAGGATACGTGCTCTTCACGGTGATTTTGTTCAGCCCTCGGTAGTCTATTACCAGTCTTAATGTACCATGGGGTTTTGGCACGAAGTGGATAGGGGCTGATGCTGAGGAACTGGATCGACATAACTTTCCTGTTCGCAGCATGTCATGGAGATATTCCCGGAGTGCCTTAAGCTCCTTTTCTGATACAGGATGGATAGACCCAAACGGAGGTTGAGTTCCGGGTTGCGACTCAATCTTCTGGTCATACCTCGAGTGCGGCGGTAACGCCTCAATCCGTTCTTGACTGCAGATATCCCCATAGGCCTTATACTCCGGGAGTAGCTTAACTGTAATATCGGCACCTTCCTCATCGGAGAATTGCACAATTCCCAATAGGTACACATTACTAGGGTCTTCCGCTAGTAACTCTTCATCGGTCATAAACACTAACCACCTCTGCTCTGCCAGAGGGTTAGCCTTGCACAAATCTGAGTGCCAGGTTAGTGATCCGGTCTTCCAATCTATGTCAGGTTTATGCTCTTTCAACCAAGACATAGGTGGGTACCCATCCACGCTGGTGTCGGGCATATCTGCAACTTCAAAGCGCATCTCATTGTGGTGGTCACCTATCATCATCTCTCATGACTTGATATAGTGTAGACCTGACCCAGGAATGTGATTACCGCTAGGGTCGCTTATCGGCATGCGTACCTTTCGTCATACACATGGTGCTCGAGTCAGCTTAACCCATTGGCTACTAAGCACCGGCCCAGTAGCTCCACTATCGAGCATCAGAAGCACTTCCGCGCTAACCTGTCTAGCTCCTATCTTTCAGTCTAACTTAACCCAGAGGTGGATAGACTTAGTATGATGAGGCAAGTTGTCCCGCTTCTGCCTCTTCACTTGTCTTGGTGACTTAGTTATCTTGGCTTAGTAATTCCCTTTGGTCTCTTGCCTTTCGACACAAGAGCGGCCACAACGGGTCGGTAAACATTAAGGGATTGGGATTCGTCTTTCTATCAATAGCTAGGGTGATAACTATCACTCCAGCATGATTTCGGGTACTGATCCCCCCACAGGTAAAGTGGGAAATAGCATCCTTTATTTGATCAAGTTCAGCCAGAACCAATTCCGCTTATACTAAACATAACAATTTTTTCCAGAGGTGGGTAGAAGTCCCCTGTCGGACCAGTTCCAAGCCAAGCAGCCTTACTTCCCCCATGTCGAGGGTCTCCTCGAGCAGGACCTCACCCAGCCTCAACCGAAATAATGTCCTGTGACTTGCCCATCCAGCTAAGGAAATCCTGAACGAAATACGTATAACTAGAACAAAGGAAATAACCAGAAACCCAACAAAGGAGAGATAGCCCAGTCCACCGCACACAGCCTGCAACATCTACCTGCCCACACCACCTGGGTGTAGTCAGTATCAGGGTTGTCTATGCGGTAGAAGGGTACTTACCCATCTCCGAAGCCACTTCCGTGGCTCATATCGATCTATCCCTCAGGGGTCTATGGCTATGGGTTAATAAGGTTACACCTTAAACAGAATGGGTTCTTCCCTGTTCTGATCCGTCCGTATCAACGTCCATGATCTGAGGTGATGCCTAGCGGACTTCAAGTATCTTTGACGAGGAAGCCGGAGGTGGCCCTTCAATGCGCTTCCGCCGCTTGTCTGTCCCTGTGGGCTCGCTTACCGGGGCTAACCATTTCAACCCACAAGCCTGTTTGAATGAACTAACGACTGGGGACATGGCAGTACACTTTCCCCAGAAGTGACCACTTTGTCCACACTTGGTGCACTGGTCGTGCTTTCTCCGACATTCAGTCAAAGTCGACTGGATTTCCTTATGCGCCATTGCATACTCAGAAGTCGCCGGCTTTGCCGGTTTCACCGCATTGAAATTGGTAGGTTTGGCAGACCTCTGGTTTGGTCTGCCTGAACCTTTCTCCGTCTTCTCAAACCTGCCCAATGTCAAGGGTCTATCCTCCTTCTTCTCAGCGGGTTGAGACCGGGGGGCTGGGTGGATGATGCGGTTACTGAACCGGTTGATGTCCTCCAGCGTGTGCCCAACCTTCCGGAGAAGATCAAGGTACTCATTCAGGTCGGTCCGATGGGGCTCCTTAAGTTCCCAGGCATTCCGAAGCTCTTGTGTGATGCCTGATCGAACCTTGTCTCGTACATGTACTGGATCTGTATAGCTAAGCTTATGCATATAATCAATTATCTTTTCCAGATACTCATTGATGTGATGGGGCTTCACCACAAGGTCTCGCCACGCGAGAAGAGATCGATCTCGGTCGGCCTGGTGTCCGCCGAAACTTCATTCCAGCCGTTCATGGAACCCTTTCCATCTCTGTAAGGGGTTGCTTTCTTTGACAGAGACACCAGTGAGCTTGGCGGCTTCCTTGTTAATATGCCCATGCTACCCCAGATAGTACGCCTGGGCGGAGTGTTCAATAAGAGGGATCACCAAGTTTGCCTTATCCATATCGGTTAACTTGCAATCCGTATGTAACATGTTCGGGCCAGGCCCTAGTCACGTACCAGGACGATAGGAGCAGATGGCTCGGTAGTCAACACGCAATGAGCGCTGCTTGCTAAACGAGGCTTCGAACGGAGTCTAATAGGAAATCAATGAAGTAACCGTTCAACCAAGTATATTTTAAGAATACTGTCCGTCGAAGTCTGCTGTTTCCATCCCGGGAATCAGCGGTCTTTAAATACAGCACATCGCTTATCTCCAGTATGAGCGATATGATCAAACCATGTCTGTATGAACCGATAGCACACGAAACAATTCATGTATCAACTGATACTGTAAAATCAAACATAAAACCATGAGTGTATCAAACGATAGCACACGAAACAATACAAGTATCAAACGATATTGTGAAACAAAACATAAAACAATTTGTGTATCAAACTATAGCACACGAAACAATACAAGTATCAAACGATACTGTGAAACCAAAGATAAAACCACCTAGTATCCGTACCAGTTACACTCCCAAAATAAAATAACAATTTCACCAAATAAAACAATCTAAGGAATTCCTAATAGCCGGTAACTCCGCTATTCTCCTGAAAGTCCGCTTAGGACCTATTGTCATCGTCATCGCTATTGTGCAGCAATCTCAAGTCGTCCTGCAACATCCATTCCGCACCTCCAACGATCTTTCCAAACACTCCCCACATGGGGCCCCGCGGATAAAGCAACCTGACTCCCAGTAGTGTGGCAGGTCCACAAAATTCCGAACTATTTGGTCCTCCCATTCCTCCGTCTCGGCATCGATTCGTCCGCAATCCTTGGAGTGATTGATATAGAATATCTTCCCACATGCGTCCTCTGGAATGATCTCTCGGTACAGCAGGTACCCCAAGATGAGGTCTCGTCCCTTTATGCTGACTTCTGCGTAGGTTGACATTTTGTTTCTCTACGTGTAAGGGTAAGTTGTAATAGGGTGAAGGTTTTTGTAAGAGGTTAAAGTTTTGGAGGTCTGGTAGTGTGATCTATTTTCTTTGGTGGTTTAGGGGCTAGTGGCCGGTATTTATGTTTCGGTGGTGACTTCGCTTAGGTGTTTGCTTCACTTAGGTGTTCATGGGCAGGGGGTGCTGCTTAATTTCCGTTTCTTCCGTCTCCATGCAACTATCACATTTTTCTGTGCCCTGGTAGCACCCGCTACCGCAGCGGAAAACATCTCACACTGATTCTCCCCACATTCGTACTGTCGATTCCGTTCTTATTTCTGAGCATTTGTTGCAGATGTGTATGAATAGTCGGTGTGTAAGGTATCGTCTAGGGATAATATCACGGTTCACCAACAGTCCCATTAGCTGATGGAGCAGTGTCCAAGACACTTGCTCATAGTTTGACATCGTAAGGATGTTGGATGGAGTGTTCTTTCTTTCACTATTGCCAGTGCTCGGCCTCGGCCAGCCGGGCTAGGTATGCCGCTTCATCTCCCATTACCTGAGTTTGATCTTCGCTGTTTTCGAAATCGCTCTCGAAGTGGGCTGACCAAAATCCATCATGTATCCCTTGCTCCATGTCTGGGCGCAGGTGTTGGATTTCTGGTAGGGTTGGGCTCCACGCCACCGTCACATGGTTTATCGTTGAGGGTAGCTCGTCCTCCGGTTTGTTGTCTTCCCACCATTGATTAACCGCTTCCATCGCATTTTCCAATCCCTCAAGGGGTTCCCAGGTATTTTCTGTTTCCGGGTACTCCACCCATTTCACTAGGAATTGGTCATGGTCATATCGTGTTCCGTGGTCTCGTATGGTTTCCGCTTCCCACTCCGGTTTCTCATTTGCCACGATNTGGTGTCTATTCTCATCGGACATCCTTCTTTGTCAAGTACCTTAGAGGTTTCGCTATTTTGCTGAACCCTTCTATAAACCGACGATAGAAGTTGGCAAAGAACATAAAGCTTTGAACGTCGACAACACATGTCGGAGGTGGTCAATCCCTGCTTGTCTGCAACTTCTCTGACAACATAGAGATCTCCATATTGGAGATCTTGTATCCGCGGAATTCAACCTCCCGTTGGTGGAAACTGGACTTCCTCATGCTTACACATAGTCTAGCTTTCCGCAATTTCTCCATCACATGCCTCACCATTGCGACGTGCTCTTCCATAGTTTCGCAGTAGATCAGGATGTCATCCATGTACGCGATGACCCCTGCGTCCATGATATCCCGAGAGACCTCATTTATCATGCTTGGGAAGGTTGCCGGGGCATTACATAACCCAAACGGCATGACCGTGTATTCATGCAGTCCATACCTATACCGGAAGGGCGTCTTCCATTCCTCACCTTCCGCCATTCTCAGAAGGTAGTAGGCGTTCTTTAAGTCCAACTTGGTGAACACAACGGCTTTTCCTAACCTATCTCGCAGTGCCTTCATCAACGGTGGAGGATACGTGCTCTTCACGGTGATTTTGTTCAGCCCTCGGTAGTCTATTACCAGTCTTAATGTACCATGGGGTTTTGGCACGAAGTGGATAGGGGCTGATGCTGAGGAACTGGATCGACATAACTTTCCTGTTCGCAGCATGTCATGGAGATATTCCCGGAGTGCCTTAAGCTCCTTTTCTGATACAGGATGGATAGACCCAAACGGAGGTTGAGTTCCGGGTTGCGACTCAATCTTCTGGTCATACCTCGAGTGCGGCGGTAACGCCTCAATCCGTTCTTGACTGCAGATATCCCCATAGGCCTTATACTCCGGGAGTAGCTTAACTGTAATATCGGCACCTTCCTCATCGGAGAATTGCACAATTCCCAATAGGTACACATTACTAGGGTCTTCCGCTAGTAACTCTTCATCGGTCATAAACACTAACCACCTCTGCTCTGCCAGAGGGTTAGCCTTGCACAAATCTGAGTGCCAGGTTAGTGATCCGGTCTTCCAATCTATGTCAGGTTTATGCTCTTTCAACCAAGACATAGGTGGGTACCCATCCACGCTGGTGTCGGGCATATCTGCAACTTCAAAGCGCATCTCATTGTGGTGGTCACCTATCTTCATCTCTTATGACTTGTTATAGTGTAGACCTGACCCAGGAATGTGATTACCGCTAGGGTCGCTTATCGGCATGCGTACCTTTCGTCATACACATGGTGCTCGAGTCAGCTTAACCCATTGGCTACTAAGCACCGGCCCAGTAGCTCCACTATCGAGCATCAGAAGCACTTCCGCGCTAACCTGTCTAGCTCCTATCTTTCAGTCTAACTTAACCCAGAGGTGGATAGACTTAGTATGATGAGGCAAGTTGTCCCGCTTCTGCCTCTTCACTTGTCTTGGTGACTTAGTTATCTTGGCTTAGTAATTCCCTTTGGTCTCTTGCCTTTCGACACAAGAGCGGCCACAACGGGTCGGTAAACATTAAGGGATTGGGATTCGTCTTTCTATCAATAGCTAGGGTGATAACTATCACTCCAGCATGATTTCGGGTACTGATCCCCCCACAGGTAAAGTGGGAAATAGCATCCTTTATTTGATCAAGTTCAGCCAGAACCAATTCCGCTTATACTAAACATAACAATTTTTTCCAGAGGTGGGTAGAAGTCCCCTGTCGGACCAGTTCCAAGCCAAGCAGCCTTACTTCCCCCATGTCGAGGGTCTCCTCGAGCAGGACCTCACCCAGCCTCAACCGAAATAATGTTCTTTTACTTGTCCATTCAGCTAAGGAAATCCTTAATGAAATACGTATAACTAGAACAAAGGAAATAACCAGAAACCCAACAAAGGAGAGATAGCCCAGTCCACCGCACACAGCCTGCAACATCTACCTGCCCACACCACCTGGGTGTAGTCAGTATCAGGGTTGTCTATGCGGTAGAAGGGTACTTACCCATCTCCGAAGCCACTTCCGTGGCTCATATCGATCTATCCCTCAGGGGTCTATGGCTATGGGTTAATAAGGTTACACCTTAAACAGAATGGGTTCTTCCCTGTTCTGATCCGTCCGTATCAACGTCCATGATCTGAGGTGATGCCTAGCGGACTTCAAGTATCTTTGACGAGGAAGCCGGAGGTGGCCCTTCAATGCGCTTCCGCCGCTTGTCTGTCCCTGTGGGCTCGCTTACCGGGGCTAACCATTTCAACCCACAAGCCTGTTTGAATGAACTAACGACTGGGGACATGGCAGTACACTTTCCCCAGAAGTGACCACTTTGTCCACACTTGGTGCACTG
>PYWC01000030.1:2059689-2086238 GCA_003182015.1 Tuber magnatum | reverse complement strand
TGTTACCCTGTCTATCCCGTTGCCAGAGATAGAGGCTTCTGCCCTTTCTCCAGTTACCCGGGCTAGCTGAGCAACTGCCCCTTCAGACATCCCTCTGTACGCGAACACCTCTTCTGGGTGTATCCAGGTACCTAAGTCCCTGACCAGCCAGTTCCGTTCATTCTCAGAGCCCGGGCCATCGGCTCTCCGTAGGGCAAGTACTTACTTGCCTGCCGGTTCCTACCAGTTCGCCTCCTGGCTCCCTGTATAGATATAGGTTCCTTCTGCCATAGCTCATGTATGCTGGGTCATTATACCAGAACTTGGATGTGAATCGGCTATCTCGATCGGAGATGATTGACTCTGCGAGGCTATGAAGGCGCCAAACTTCCTTCAGGATATCAAGGCATGCTCCTTGATAGGTACCTCCATGGTCGGGGGTATGAAATGGGCCATTTTCGTGAATCTGTTTACTATGACCCAGATTTCGGTATACCCTTCGGACTCTGGCAGCGCTACAATCAAATCCATTGAAATTGCTGTCCGCGGCCACATGGGAACATCAATAGGTTCCAGCAGCCCCAACTTCTTGTGCCTGATGGATTTATTTCTTTGACACACATCATATGTCTGCACGTAGTCGGTGATGTGCTCATCCATGTTAGGCCAATAGAAGTTAGCCCTAACCCTGCCAATGGTCTTGCAAGTCCCGAAGTGTCCTGCGATTCGGGAGTCATGTTCTGCCTTCATGATTGTCTGCTTCAGATTCCGACCCTTGGGAACAGAATACCTGTTCTTCTACAGGAGTAAGCCCTTTTCCATCGTGAAATGTCAGTCGCCCTCTTTGTCACCGGCAGCTGTGGCCTTCAGGATCCTTAAGTACTCCTGGTCTTCGGTTATCGCTACCCGCAGTTGATCCAAAAAGGACCACTGGAGCCCAAATCCCTGAGACACCCGTAACACTACTGGTTGCAAGATATCCTGTTCCTGGCTCCCAACCCACTGTCCGGGGCGAAAGCACGACTCCGGCGGAAAATCACTACGCCCTTCAGGGAGGTAGTCCCTGGGCCGTGATATAGCATCCCCCTTCTCTTCCAACCGTCCTGCTCAGTAAACCACCTTGAAGATAAATGGTTGCAGGAACTTAGCCCAGTGGTACTGCCTTCGGTTAATGACCTTGATACTATTGAAGTACTCCAAATTCTTACGATCCATATAGATCACCAACTGGTCCATTACCGAGCATAGCAAATGATCCCATTCCTTGAATACCACCACGATGGCCGTCATTTCCTTGTCATGGACATCATAATTAATCTCCGCTGGGTGAAACTGTCTACTATGGCAGGCCACTGGATCCTATCTCTTATCTTCACAAAACTGAGAGAGAACGGCTCTCAATGCAAAGCCACTAGTGTCGGTTTCCAGCCGGGTTGGCCGTTCAGGGTCAAAATGTGCTAGGATAGGTTGGGACGTAAACGCTTGCTTCAAGTGGTTGAAGGCCTGCTCACATGCAGGTGTCCATTCCCATCGGACATCCTTTTTTGTCAAGTCTGTTAGTTTTTTTGCTATCTTGCTGAACCCTTCTATGAACCGACGATCAAAGTTAGCAAAGCCCATAAAGCTTGGAACGCTGACGATGCAGGTCGGAGGTGCCCAATCCCTGATTGTTTGCACATTCTCTGACAACATAGAGATCCCCATATCGGAGATCTTGTATCCGCGGTATTCAACCTCCCGCTGGTGGAAACTAGACTTCTTTATGCTTACACATAGTCTAGCTTTCCGCAATTTCTCCATCACACGCCTCACCATTGCGACATGCTCTTCCATAGTTTCGGAGTAGATCAGGGTGTCATCCATGTACACGATGACTCCCGCACCCATGGGGTCTCGAAAGACCTCATTTATCATGCTTTGGAAAGTTGCCGGGGCATTACATAACTCAAACGGCATGACCTTGTATCCATACAGTCCATATCTGCACCGGAAGGCCGTCTTCCATTCCTCACCTTCTGCCATCCTCAGAAGGTAGTAGCCGTTCTTCAAGTCCAACTGGGTGAACACAATGGCTTTCCCTAACCTATCTCGTAGCTCATTCATCAACGGTAGCAGATACTTGCTCTTTACCGTAATTTTGTTCAGCCCTCGGTAGTCTATTACCAGTCTCAATGTACCATCTGGTTTTGGCACGAAGAGGATAGACGCTGCTGCCAAGGAACTGTATCTCCGTAGCTTTCCCGTTCGCAGCATGTCATTGAGATATTCCCGGAGTGCCTTAAGCTCCTTTTCTGATAACGGATAGATAGGCCCGAACGGACATTGAGTTCCGGGCAGCAACTCGATCCTGTGGTCAAACTTCGAGTGCTCCGGTAGTGCCTCAATCAGTTCTTGACTGAAGATATCCCCATAGTCCTTATACTCGGGGAGTTGCTTAACCGCAATGTCGGCACCTTCCTCATCGGAGAATTGTACAATTCCCAATAGGTACACATTGCTTGGGTCTTCGGGTAGTAACTCTTCATCTGTCATGCACACTAACCGCCCCTACTCTACCAGGCAGTTAGCCTTGCAGAAATCTGAGCGCCAGGTTAGTGATCCGGTCTTCCAGTCTATATCGGGATTATGGCCTTTCAACCAAGACATAGGTAGGTACCCGTCCACCTTAGTGTCGCGCATATCCGAGACTGCAACGCGCATCTCATTGTGGTGGTCACCTATCCTCAATTCTAATGACTTGGTGTAGTGTAGACCTGACTTAGGAATGCTATTACCCCTGGCGTCGCTTATCGGCACGTGTAGCTTCCATCGTACACAAGGCGCCGGAGTCTGCTTAACGCATCGGCTACTAAGCACCGGCCCAGTAGCTCCACTATCGAGTAGCAGGAGCGCTTCCGCACTTACCACCTGTCTAGCTCCTATCTTCCTGTCTAACTTGACCCGCAGGTGGATAGACTTGGTATGACGAGGCAAGTTGTCACGCTTCTGCCTCTTCTCTTGTCTTGGTGACTTTGTCTTCTTGGCTTGGTAATTCCCTTTGGTCTCTTGCCTTTCGACACAAGAGCGGCCACAATGGGTCGGTAAACGTTAAGGGATTGGGATTCTTCTTCTATCAATAACTAGGGTGTTTACTATCATGCCCGCATGATTTCGGGTACTGAACCCTCCTCAGGTAAAACTGAAAATAGCATAATTTGTTTGATCAAGTCCCGCCTGAACCAACTCCGCTTATACTAAACATAACAACTTTTTTCCCAAGGTAGGTAGAAGTCCGCTGTCGGACCAGTTCCAAGCGAAGCAGCCTTGCTTCGCCAATGTCAAGCATCTCCTCGAGCAGGACCTCACCTAGCCTCAACCGAAATAATGTCCTATGACTTGCCCATCCAGCTCAGGAAATCCTGAAAGAAATACGTATAACTAGAACAAAGGAAATAACCAGAAACCCAACAAAGGAGAGATAGCCCAGCCCACCGCGCACGGCCCGTAACATCTACCTACCCACACCTCCGGGGGGTATTCAGTATCAGGGTCGTTTATGCGGTAGCAGAGTGCTTACCCTTCTCCGAAGCCACCTCTGTGGCTCATGTCCATCTATCACTCAGGGGTCTATGGCCCTGGGTTAATAAGGTTACACCTTAAACAGAAAGGGTTCTTACCAGTTCCAAGCCGTCAGTATCAACCTCTATGATCCGAGGTGATGCCTGGCGGACTTCAAGTATCTTTGATGAGGAAGCCGGAGGTGGCGCTTCAATGTGCTTCAGCCGCTTGTCTGTTCCTGTAGGCTCGCTTAGCGGAGCTGACCGTTTCTACCCACGAGCCTGTTTGGAGGAACTAACAACTGGGGACGTGGCAGTACACTTTCCTCTGAAGTGACCACTTTGTCCACACTTGGTGCACTGATTGTGCTTTCTCCAATGTTCGGTCAAAGTCGACCGGATTTTCTTATCCGCTATTGCATACTCAGAAGTCTCCCGCTTTGCCTGTTTCCCCACATTGAAATTAGTAGGTTTGGCAGGCCTCTGGTTCTGTCTGCCCAAACCTTTATCCTTCTTCTTAAACCTCCCTGAAGTTGATAACCTATCGTCCTTTCTTTCCGTTGGCTGAGACGGTTGAACAGGATGGATAACCCTGTTACTGAACCGGGCATTGTTTTCCAGTGTTTGTCCAACTTTCCGCAGAACAACGAGGTAGTCATTCAAGTCGCTTGAATGGGGCTCCTTCAGTGCCCACACATTCCGAACTTCCTGGGTAATACCCGACCGCACCTTGTGTCGTACCTGTACTGGATCTGTATAGCTAAGCTTATACATGTAGTCAATTATCTTGTCCAGGTACTCATCAATGTGATCTGGCTTCATCACCAGGTCTCGCGACGCGAGAAGGGATCGGTCTCGTTCCGCTTGGTCACCGCCGAAACTTCATTCTAGTCGTTCCCGGAATCCTTTCCATGGTCTCAACGGGTGGCTGTTGTTAACAGGAATGCCAGTATGCTTGGCTGCCTCTTGGTTGATGTGTGAGTACAGCCCCAGATATCATGTTCGGGCGGTATCTTCTAAGAGGGGGATCACTAGGTTTACCTTGTCCATATCGGTCAACCTGCACCCCGCAAAGTATTCGAACTTGACCTCCACCAGCATTAGGAAGCTTGCAAGTTCGGTAACCTTTCCCTTGAACGCTGGAATACCGCTTAACTTCTCCGGCTTCTTTTGCCGCTGTCTGGAGGCTGGCTGTGAGGTCGATCTGCTCCGGAATTCCCGTTGTAGCTTCTTAGCATGGCGGTCCCACCGTCGTTTCTTCTCATCACTCCAATCTTCCTTGCGAGTACCGAGGAAGGGAGTCATATCAGGGAGAGAATCGGCATCATCATCATCCGAACCGTCATGGTCGGAGTCCCCTGGATCTCCTCCCGCTCCGGTTGTACCACCTCCATGAGGTGCATTTCCATCTCCACCATCCCTGGCGTTTCCGCCTGGTGTCTCCCGTGGTCTATCATACCCATCAAACTGTTCCTCCTGGCCATCCTGATTCCCATCCCCAGGGGGGTTAGCCGCTGATAGTACTGATACTGGTGGTGGAACAGGGCGTCGCCCACTCTCCGGAGTTGGGTTGGGTACCACCCGAGTTATCCGCAGAAATGCCTGTAGCTCTGGACAGCTCAGGGGTTGCATCAGGTGGCCAACATGCCTCCCTGAGCCACAATACCCACATGTTGGCCGTCCATCACCTTCCTTCTGCCTTCTTCGATGCCTTACGGGGGTCCGTTGTTCCTTCCTGCACCCATATGTGTGGTAATGAATCCACCCCATACGAGTTTCTTCCGATTTGCAGCCCGACAGGCAAAACTCATCTTGGCTGTCCGACTCGCCACTCATGGTTGTGGGGAGCACGGAAGCAAGAGTCAGTTTTGCAGGGGCAGAGGGAATTACTGGTCCCCCAGGAACGGAGCAAGCAGGTGTCCCAGGTTCTGGGATCGGAGTCCCCCATGATGGAGCCATGGGTACTCGCTCTTCCTGGCTCCTTACCAGTTTGAAAAATCCCCGTGATGCTGCACGCAGTGGTCTGAACGCTGGGGTAGCTGATACTGCTGGCAGGAATGCTGTAGCAGGAAAGATATCAGGAGCAGGCAACGAAACGGGTAAAGGTGTGGGTCTTGGGCCAGCGATGTGAGGTACGGGAGTTGCAACCGACGGTGTTGCAGGAGTGTTAATGGGAGCAGGGGTCGGCCGAGGCATAGGGTCAGGTGTATCTGGTGCCGTGATACCCTTTGGCTTCGACCGCCTTTTCTTAACCTGACACCCATCGGTTGGCCCAATCGCCGCACTTCCTGAACGACTGCGGGCGATCGCGGAGGGGACAGACAGAGAGCCTGTTGACACTCTTGTGAGGGACGAGGTATAGCTGTAGCCTTCACCCTTGAGGCTTTCCAACATCTGTATACCCGCGGGGCTTAGGTACGCCCTCCACTGTTCATCCCGGGCTCTCATAGCCAGTTCCATCCCTAAGTTCTCCGGCTTCATGTGGACGAGTGGGAGTGGGGGCACCGCCTCTATCATCAGTACATCATTTGTAGCATCAATACTATAACCCCCTGCGAAGGCCCTTTCCAGCGCTGCTATACGATCCTTCAATGCCTTCTGGTCTTGTAACATTCGCAGGTATGCCTCCTACTGTACTTTCATCTATTATACTGCTGCCGTAGTAATCTGTTTACGGAACACCTGCTGCTGCTGGGTATTCCAGTTCTTTAGTTGCCGCTTCGCGTCCTCAATCGACTTGGATACCTCCTGGACGATATAAGGTTCGATGAACTCGCGGTAGAACTCGCTAAATGGTACTCCTTGTACTGGGGGAGGCACCATGTTGTGGACGAGGGCGGAGTCTTAAAAGAATGAAAGCACTGCAGCACAAGGGTCTGTAATCATAAGATCAACACATTCATCAGGTAACTGAATGGGGGCAGCCTCCAGAAGCAATTGGTGGCGGTCCGATTCAATACCGCGGACATCCGTGAAAACCAACGCACGAAATGTGTTGGTGGAGTTCTCGTCAAGGTCAAGGTCTCAATCCGAGTTGGATTCCATTCTAGCTCCAAGTTCAGTACTAGCCATTGCACTTTCCACCCTGGGCTGCTTGTTCTAGACAAGGTTACCAGTATTCACGCAAGGTCAGTGCCGAAGGTCAAAAACAATTAATCAGGAGAGGAGTTAAGCGAGGAGCTCCCTTAACGATATACTATAACGGGGGCACCCCTAGGAAGATGGATCCCAAGGTTGCGACCGCACTGAACAACTTCAAACTTATCGCTAATAGTTCACACTTATGTAAGAGTAAAGTAAACAGTAAAACTTAATATTGTTAAGCCTGACGCTTCACTCAATTAAGGTCTCGAGAGGATTGATTGTGGGGGTAGGAGAGTTCTCGCATAGGCTTTCAGGTAGTTTTATCTTATACCAGAAACTCCCCCATCAGTTTGCTCCAACCATTCGAGTCCACACTTCTCTGCTAAGGGTGGTCCGACACGTCTCCTGGCACACCCTTCGGGCATGCATGTGTCGACACACTCCAGTCGGCGTTCACCTTATGCCATTATGGTTTCTGCGGTGCATTTCCAACTTGCCCGCCGGAGTGAAATCTTCTGCGCATTGGTGTCTTGCCAGTTGCTAACCGTCAAGGCACCTCATGAACTAGACTATCTATGACACCCTTCCCATATGCATTGCTCTCTACTTGACTCCGGAAGCTACCTCAAACAGTTTATCTATCTACTATTTACGGGTCTCGGGCTTCTGGTGTCTTCCGCAGGGCACGGTAGGCCGGGAGTGATCCAATGGGCACTACCCATAACCACTGCTCGGATCTGCCTTGCCTGTGGCAGGAATCATGCTTTTAGTGTCTCTGCACTGCCCTTTCAGAGCCTATAGCGTTGGGGACACTTTCGCGCTTGATAGGTGTAAAACTCTCCCAGACTCGCCAGCACCACCCGGGACTACCTTTGGGACCCCCCACGGTTAACACTCGTTAACTCCGCCAGTTTTGGTCCATTTTACCCCGAACAACTTGGAGGAGGTACTCCACCTTCCACGCGATGCCCCCTTGTACATCGTGCGAACAGCTTACAGCCGACCGGACGTCAGCGACGTATATGGTGTTGCAAGCATGTCTCCAAAGTTCCCTCTTTCCTAGACTGCACACAACTACCCAACCGTTTGCCCATGACGTCAGGGCCTCAAGGCGGGGCCGGAGGGGTATGATAGGAATAATGTCTCTAATTTACAGCTTCCTCGAAGCTACGCAGCTCGCCCAATACCATTCCCTGGAACCCCAGATTCCAGTATCATGCATGGCTTTGCGTGACAAACATTCCAGTCATTTTTCCTGAACTCCCCGTGGGACTTCGTATTGAAAGGTAGGGTAACTCAGGCCCTTGGGCAGGGTAACCCAAGCCCCATGGCAGGGTAACCTGATCTTGAGGGTAGGGTAACCTGTCCCATGGACAAGATAACTTTTCCCTGTTACCTTGTCTGTCCCATTGATGGAGATAGACGCTTCTGACCTTTCTCCTGTTACCCGGCGTAGCTGAGCAACCGCCCCTTCAGACGTCCCTAAGTATGCTGACACTGCTCCCGGGTGTATCCAGGTACCTAAGTCCCTGACCAGCCAATTCTGTTCATTCTCGGAGCCCGGGCCATCGGGTCTCTGTAGGTCAAGTACTTGCTTGCCTGCCGGTTCCTACTAGTTCATCTCCTGGCTCTCTGTATGGGTATACGTTCTGTCTGCCATAGCTCATGTATGCTGGGTCGTCACACCTTCCTCCTCGAGGAAATCATCACCCCGCATATAATCAGATGACAAACAAGCCGTGCAAACTGCAACTTCTACAAAGAAACCACTCTCATGCCAGGGCATATCACAGTAGTCCTCCACTCTGACATTATCCTCACAGGTCACTCACACTATCCTATATTCTTCATAGTAAGAACCGTAAACCTTAGAGAAATATTCAGATAATAGGATAGTACCACAGTTCACTAAGAATCCCACAAGCTCATAGCACTGCCCCACACTAAGTTCCACATAGTTTGACATCATTATGGTTTCGGATGAAGAGGTGTTAGGTTCTATAAGCATTAGTCAAGTGCTGTGTCCTCCATTGCTTCATCCTCCTCGCCGGTCGCTTTGAATTCGCTATTAAAGTAACCAGCCCATAAGCCTTTCTTTGCTGGTCCTTTATCGATTTCTTCTCCTAACTGGTGCGTATCAGGCATCTCTGGTGACCAGTACCTGGTGACTAAGCAGGTGAATCCTATCGAGATTTGTCGAATACTTGGTGGTATTCCTTCCTTGTTGTGTTCCCGCCATTCCTTCACCATCTCCATGCTGTGCTCAAGGCCTTCCAGAGGTTCCCAGCTGTCTTCACTTCGTGGATATCCTTTCCACTTCACTAGGAGTTCGTTATCGTTGTATCGCTTTCTGTGGTCCAAGATTTCTTCAACCTCCCACCCTTGGTTTTCTTTTATTAGAATTGGGGTAGGTCAAGGGGGAGCTCGTCCTGGGAATCTTAGGTCATCATTTGGATGGTAGACATTTACTGAGGTAGAGTGGAAGACACCAGTGTCCTTCTGATAGGTTCGACCATCCATCTTGACTATGTAGTTCTCGGTAAACTTATCAAATTCCAGTACTTTGAATGGTCCTCACCAGCAAGGTTGTAGTTTCTTGCTCCTCCCAGACATCGATGCAAACAGTGAGCCATACACTAGGACCAATACTCTAACTGCTATAGGTTTGTGAGGTCATCTGCGTCGTGCCGCTGTAGCTGCGCTTCAGTGCCTAGCTTACTTTACTGCCTGAAAGGCTAAGTTCCAATTGGTTTGGTGCCTGTTAAGGTAGTCATCCGAGGGAGGGACTGCTGAATTCTTGAAGAGGGTTACCAGGAGTTGGGGATAGTTGCATCCATACATTGCCTTGTATAGTGACATGTTGAGGGTTTTGGAGAAGCCAGCATTCAGGTATGATGTGAGGCTATTGACGAGGGGTACCCAGTTTGTCTGAGGTCTGTTGACTATGTTCCTCAAGCTGGTCTTGAGGTCACGGATCTTTCCCTCAACCTGCTCATTAGTCTCATAGTGACCAGGTGCCGCTTTGATGTATTCGATTCCAAGGGATTTGCACGTCTGCTTTCACTAGTCAGATTCGAAACAAGGGTCAGCATCACTAAGTATTGATAGGGGGTGGCCATGAGGAGTAAAGATGTCTCGTTCCAGGAGTTTCATCGCTCCTTCCGCCATGAGTGTGGTGTTGGGAGGTATAAGCCACACATAGCTGCTTAATCGATCCACTGCTACCAGGACAAGGTCAAACCCATTTGACTTGTTAAAAGGTCCTGCGAAATCAATGGTGATCGAGTCAAACACCACAGAAGCTAGGTCAAGTGTTTTGGTCCTTCCTTCTGGTCGGTGGATTGGTTCCTTATTTGTTTGGCAGGTGTCGCACTGCTTTACAGAATCGGGAAAGTCATTTCTTATCTCAGGCCAGTAGACGTATTTAGTCGCATATCGCAGGTTTCGTTCTGCACTATGGTGTCCTTTGCCATCTATCTCATACATAATACATTCCCGTAGGGTCTTCCCATTGAACACCTGTCCTTTGGGGAGAAAGAGGCAGTGTTTACCATAATGGGTCCTCATATATAGCATTCCGTCTACTATGTAGACTCCTTCCAGGTCTTCTTGTCCAGTGCACCTCATAACTTGTGAGTAGATTGGTTCATGTTGGTATCCAGATACCATCTGTTGTCAGAAAATGCTCTGCATTTCACAAGATGTATCAATAACGTCTTGTTCATCTTCAATCTGTTGTGCTTTGGTCGTGGTCTGTCCTATATCTTCTTCTTCTTCTAGGACATCCTAGAGGGTACGGCGGTAGGCATCCATTGCGGGCAGCACAACTGGGACAATTGGTTCATTGTTGTAGATGCTAAGAGATACCCCATACTGGGGGTCTGCTGCAGGTAGCCCTGGTGGACTCGATGGAGGGGTTGCCCTATGTGTTTCTATTGCTAGAATAGCAAGGTGTCATTGTGGCTGAGGACTTAGGAGGGTCACTGGAGGTTGCGTCAGTTCATCAGATAGTGCTGCTACTGCCTGGGACATGAGTTCGTCCCATTCAGAGCCATATTCAGTGCTACCCGTGGAGGGGAGTCTGTCTTCCCCTGTCCCGGGTTGGGGGCAAGTGTGTGGTTCCCAGAACTGCATGGAGCAAGCTGGGGGGGTAGGAGAGGTTTTGTGAACCATTGCGGCTTGTGCTATTGCAGGGTCGTCATAGGAGGTAGAGTCAAAGATGTCATCATCCTCAAGGGTATGATCAAGGACAACTTGAAGTGGTGGTGTCCGGTCATCAGAGTTTTCAAAGATGCGCAAGAGTGCATCTGGTAAATAGTTCATTGATCCTCGACTGTATACCGCCTTTGCCTCATATTTGCTCAATTCACTTATCCAGCTAGTCATTCTTCGGCCAGGGATCCAGTCAGTCTTCAGGTTTACCAGGGGTTGGTGGTCTGTGATAATAGTAAATTTGGAACCCATGAGCATATAGTTGAAAGCTGGGAGCATACCGATCACTGCTAATGCTTCCTTGTCCATGGTACCATGGTTGGTCCATGAGTTTGTAAACTCCTGACTGTGGAGTGCCGCTGGGTGGGCCGTTTCATGTGTTGGCCCCTGGCAAACCCATGCCCCGACCCCAATACCCAAGGCATTGGTTATTAGCTATATGGGGTCTTCTGGGTTATAATTTATCGGTCTGATCACCTGCACTTGTTTGATCAGTTCTTTGATATTGGATAACGCTTTATCATATGTGTGTCTGACCTGACAAACTCTACTGTACCTGTCAGATCTGTAAGGGGTGCCATGACAGTAGCATAGTGTGGTAGGAATTACGCGATATAGTTTGCCAGACCCAGGAATCACTGCACTTCCTTCTGGTTTCTTGGTGTGGCCTATTCCCTGATCGAAGCTAGTTTCCCATGGAAGGTGTGAGTTCCATCGTTGTCTATAATATGCCCTAGTACTTCTAGTGATTTTGCAAATAGGGTTGACTTCTTTCTGCTAGCATAAAATCTTGCCTGCCGCAATTATTCACATACCCTCCAGATATGCTGTATGTGCTCAGTTTCCATGTCTGAGTAAAGGAGGATATCGTCAATTTACACCCACGCAAAGTGGTGTAGAAAGTCACTAAGTAGGTCCCCCATTATACGCATAAAAGTAGAGGATACATTCACGTCGCCTTGCACTATGACCTTGCTCACAAATCCACCAAAAGTGGTTTTGAAGGTATTGAACTTCTCATTTCCTGGGTCAACCCAGGTCTGAAAGCAGGTATAGCGAAGATCTATCTTGCTTCAGAATCTCGCCCTTCTCCCAACGTTCAGGATCTTTGTCTGATTTGAGATCGACGAGCTATCCATGACTGTGTTGGTATTTTGTAGTTTCAAATCCACTAGTGGTCTGATCCTTTCATCGGATTTTGGCTAAAAAAACATGGGCACTACTCCTAGCCATTCGGTCTAGTCAATAACTCCAGTCCTTAATTTCTCATTTATCCAGTCGCAGAGCTTTCCTTTATGTGCTTCAGGTATAGTGTATGTCGGTTGCTTCCGGAGGTCTGTTCTATCTTTTAGGCGAATGTGGTGGTTCACCTTTCTAAGGGGCAGCAAGGTCTCTGGAATCTTCTCCGAGAATACATCTGCAAACTCGGTTAGGATTTCCTGCTGTGCAGTTTCACAAATCACCACTCTGAACTCCGCACTTGTTGGTTTGCGTAGTACTCGGATCTTTTTCTCAGGCAGTTCAATCGCTGCTTCTCCGCACCAGATAACACCCCTATGCTGGGTCAGGAAAGGCATTCCTGGTAGTGTATCATATTTCGTCAGATTCCCGACCTTCATCCTTTCGTTTAGTAGCCTAGCCGAACCCAGTTGAGTGGTTACTTCACAAGTCCTTTGACTTGTTGATCGTGATCCTTTCATCGCCATGTTCACAGCGACCGGTGTTGTCATCAGTCTGGTCAAGATTCCCTGGGTTGTGACCAAGGTTGTGCTAATAATGTCTCCGCCCACTGCTCCTGTGTCAAACAATACCCTAGCTCATACGCTATTAATCAAGATGGTTCACTCCAACCCTTGGTGGGGGTGGACAGTAGGGGCTGGAAGGGTTCGGTAGCACTCAATCTCAGCCTCTGCATCTGCTGAGTTGATCTTCACCTCTTCGAACTCCTGTGTGTCAACCTGGTTTGCTGAGGTTTCTGTCTTAATCTGTCATTTGGTGGAGCAGTCTTGTACCATATGTCCTTTCTTTCCACATTCAAAGCATTCATCATTCTCCTTTCGTTTCTGTTTGGTATGTCTGGGGGTCTTCTTCTGGAGCAGTTTTGTCTTCCTCTCTTGTTGGTGAGGCTTCTCCTGCAGTCTTCCCTCTCACTTTGCTGTACTTGGCTTTCCATAAGCGCCCGTTTCATGCAGGATCGCATCCCGTCTTTCTGTAATTGCGATGATATCATCTATATCATCGTCCTCCCGTTCCATTGAGTCTACCACTTGTCTCAGTTCATTATCCATGGTGTCATAGAATCTTCGCTTCAGTGCATAGTTATTAACTGTGAGTTCAGGCATCCGTCCTTGGTACATTAGTACCTCTGTGGCTATCTTTGTGATTCTTTCAGTTCTGCCATTCCATACTTGCTGAATGCTGTTGAAGGCTTTGTACAGTTCTTCTCGATTGCGGCTTGACTGGAATCGTTTCTGGCGATAATCTGGCACAGTCTCTCCACTGATGTAGACTCCATCATCATATTCGTCCATGCATTGGTGGTATGCTTGCAAGGCTACTCCTTCACAGAAAGCTCCCACATGGAGTCCTGTTTCTTTCTCAGATGTCTTGATTCCTTGTATGGATAGGTACTGGCATATCGAGGTTTGCCATCACTTGAATGCTGCAGATTTGAGGTCATCTCACTTTCCACCGAACTTCTCTGGTAGTGGTAACTTTATCTTAGGTTTCTTTCCTGGCTGGTCATCAGCACTACCAGTTGGGGGTGCTGGTGGAGGTGGCAGGGGTTCTGAGCTAGATGTATCGGATTCACTTTCCTCACTTTCGTCATCCTCTGTTTCAGAGGCGTTCTTTGGTGATAGTGGAGGGTCTCCTAATATCTCGCCATGTTCTTCTTTAGGTTGTTCTAGAGTTCGTGAAGCCTGATCTTTTGCAAGCTGCCTGACTGCTTCATCAGTGCTGGACACTGCCATGTCCCTTGGCTCCTTAAGTTGTCTGTGGCATTCTAGCCCTTCCCGTGGGACTTGCTTCCCACTCCTGGTCCTGAGAGGTTCAATAGTGTGTGCTATCAAAGCCAACCACTGAGGGTTCCACCCCTTCCAGCTGCTAGCATTTCTTGGTGGACGTCTATAGGTTGATCAGGCCTCATCCAGGTACAATATTTGTAACCACTTGCTGAGGTTAAAAAAATATAACGTGTTCACACCTAGAGTGCTAATCATGCTTCGAGTACAATAGTAACAGGTGGTCTGCTTGCTGCGCAAGAGGTGAGAGCTGTGTAGACTAAAGGAGGCTTCGAAAAGGCGTAATAGCAGACCAAGAAGTAACCGTTCAACCAAGTATATTAAAGATACTGTCAGTCGAAGTCTGTTGTTTCCATCATAGAATCAGTGGTGTTTAAATACAAGTTCTCACTCATCTCCAGCATGAGCGATAACATAAACCAATCAAAGTATCAAGCGATACCTTTGAAACATAATAAGTATCAAACGATACTATCAAATCAAATGTAAAACATGCAAAGTATCCAGCGATACCTTTGAAACATATCCAGTATCAAATGATAGTGTAGAACAAAATATAAAACATAACCTAGTACCTGTACCGGTTACAATAACCATTTCATTTCCCCATGTAATAGTGCTTTAACCATGATATAATCTTCTTTGTACTCCTGTGGTTCCACTGATAACGTTGTATCGTAGTTGGTAAGGGGGATGGGTTTTGGTCATGCCCTATCCCTCAGACTACGTATTGCTGGTGATAGTTGTCTTTTCCCCCTTTATTGCTTTCGGTGTTAAGATTTATTTCTTGTAGTCTAGTTGAATCTAGGGTCTGTTTTCCTGGCCTGACTGGCCCTGTCCTGTGTCATTGGGTTCTGTCTCTTCCATCTCTAGGCAGTCTGCAATCTCGTAGCATATGGCCACTCCTTCCACATCCTAAGCACAATCTGCGCTTCATTCCTCTTTCATATTCTTGTCATGACAAGTTGAAGTTTGGCCTTTGTCTGGTCGCGTCCAAGTCTATTGTGTTATCTCTCTAGATTGTAGTAAGTGGTACCAGCTGGAACATTCTGTCTTGGCTTTGTGGTGTCATCTTGTATTCACTCATTATCTTCCTTCTTGCCTGTACATGTTTAATCATTACTGTAATGTGTTCAGATTGGGTCCTAGTCATGTAGCTGTACGATAGAAGTGGATGGCTTCTTGATCAACAAGAAGTGAGCACTGCTAACTAAAGGAGGCTTCTGTGGGATATAATAGGAAACCAAAGAAGTAACTGTTCAACCAAGTATATTTAGAACACTGTCACTCGAAGTCTGCTGTTTCCATTGTGGAAATCAGCGATCTTTGAATACAGCATATCACTTATCTCCAGTATGAGCAACATTCCAAAACCTTGTGTTTATCAACTGATAGCACACGAAGCAGTACAAGTATCAAACAATACAGTGAAACCAAATATAAAACATTCTGTCTATTAACCGATAGCACACGAAGCAATATAAGTATCAAATGATACAGTGAAATCAAATATAAAACATTCTGTATATTAACTGATAGTACACAAAACAATGCAAGTATCAAATGATACTGTGAAACCAAACATAAAACATAACCTAGTACTCATACCGGTTACAATTGCAATTTGTTGTTCACTTTCTATCATCCATATCATGAAATCGGCCATAGGTGTGAATTCGGTTTCCATCATGCCCCTGATATATTGCAACCGTGGGGTAAATACTTGAAGCACAAACCACCAGAGTATTTCATTGTCATATTCAGCCTCTATCGTAGGGTACTAGAATTCATTTCAGAAGTCTGTCATTTCATTCTTTCCCTGTTTCATGTTCTCCAGCTCGTTTTGCGCTAATTGTTTTGTGTCAATGTCTCTGAACCATTCCCAGAGAACTTCCTTAAAACTCCTCCTCATTTCCCATTCCCACTCTTTCACTCTCTCAACATCCAAGGTTATCTATTGGCTGGCTATGTCATATAACCGTGACTCAACATAGACTATTTTGGTAGTATCACGATAGTCCCCATAGTCTTTGACTTTGAAGAACCTCTTGAGTTGTGAGAGGAACTCATATGGCTTTGTCCTTTCTGCCTAAATAGGTCATGCTCTTCTGCCTTTGGCATACTTTCCCCACTAGGTCCATCCATCTACAGCGCCACTAGCTAGGCTGTTGGTTGTTCTGAAAGCATTTCCACTGGTGAGACTGGCAGGGCTTCCATCCCTGCTGCTGTTCCCAATATCCAAGTTTCGGTTTCTTCATCCAATAATTAGATTTCATCTTGTTGTTGTTCTTCTAGTATGACTAGACTTGGGAATCTCTCCGTTTCTTGTGTGCTAGCAACTTGTTCCAGCTCTTCCCAGAGTCTGGGGAGTTCAAGAAGATAAGTGATTTCATTATCATTGTAACTATCTATTTGTAATGGGGGCACTCCTAGGAATATGGATCCCAAGGTTGCGACTGCACCAAACTGCTTCAAACTGATCACTAAAAGTTCACGCAGATGTAAAAGTAAAGTAAGCAGTAAAACTTAATATCATTAAGCCTGACGCTTCACTCAATTAAGGTTCCAAGCAGATTGATTGTTGGAGTAGGAGAGTTCTCGCATAGATTTTCCTGTAGTTTTCTCTTACACCAGAAACTCCCCCATCAGTTTACTCCAACTATTCGAGCACACCCTTCTCCACTAAGGTTGGTCCAACACCTCTCCTGGCACACTCTGTGGGTGTACATGTGTTGACGTGCTCTAGTCGGCATTCGCCTTATGTGGTTATTGTTTCTGCCACACATTTTCAGTTTGCCGGCCAGTGTGAAAACCTCGTCCCGTCGGTGTCTTGCCAGTGGCTAAGAGTCAAGACACCTGATGAACTGGACTATCTATAACATCCTTCCTATATGCGTTGATCCCTACATGATCCCAGAAGCTACCATGAGCAGTTTATCTATCTACTGTTTACAATTCTCAGACTTCCAGTGTCTTCTGCAGGATACGCTGTTCCGGGAGTGGTCAAATAAGCGCTACCTATGACCACTACCTCGGATCCACCTTACCTGTAGGCAGAATCATGCTTTTAATGTCTTTGCAGTTCCCTTACAGAGCGGATGGCATTGAGGACACTTTCAGGCTTGTTAGGTATAAAACTCTCCCGGTAGCCCCAGCACCACCTAGGACTACCTTTGTGACCTCCACAGTTAACTCCCGTTGCCTCTGTCAGTTTTGGTCCATTTTACTCTGAACAACCTGGAGGAGGTACTCCACCTTCCGCTCTATGCCCCCTAATGTGTCCTGCGAACAGCTTACGGTCAACCGGACAGCAGCAATGTATATGGTGTTGCAAGCAGGTCTCCCAACACTCCTCTTTTCTAGACTGCACACAACTACACAACCGTTTGCCCATGACGTCCAGGCGTCAGGTTGAGGCCGGAGAGGTATAATGGGAGTAATGTCTCCAATTTACAGCTTCTTCAGAGCTGCATGGCTCGCCCAATAGCATCTCCTGGAACCTCAGATTCCAGTATTATGCATGGCTTCCTGTGACAAACATTCCAGTCATTTTTCCCAAACTCCCCAAGAGACTTCATATTTAAAGGTAGGGTAACTCAGGACTTTGGACAGGGTAACCCAAGCCCTATGGCAGGGTAACCTGATCCTGAGGGTAGGGTAACCTTGTCCGATGGACAAGATAACTTTTCCCTGTTATCCTGTCTATTCTATTGCTGGAGATAGACACCTCTGATCTTTCTCCAGTTACTCAGCCTAGCTGAGTAACTGCCCCTTCAGAGGTCCCTAAGTACGCTGACACCGCTCCCAGGTATAGCCAGGTACCTAAGTATCCTGGCAGCTAATTCCGTTCATCCCAGAGCCCAGGCCATCAGGTCTCCATAGGTCAAGTACTTACTTGCCTGTCGGTTCCTGCCAGTGTGCCTTCTGGCTACCTGTATGGGTATAGGTTCCAGCTGCCATAGCTCATGTATACTGGGTCATTACACCATTTTGCCCTTGTTGTGGCATTGCTGTTCCTACTCTCTTGTCTTGTTGTATCATCAGGTATGTTCTGTCTTGATACTATCAAACATAACTATTTCTACCAGTCAGCACTTTTCTTATACTGGCAACAATACTTTAGCCTCGAATGTTCAAGGCTTGACTTCCTCTTCCAAGTCAGACAGCTAAGCATGCTAGGCTGCTATCTGATGACTTGTTTATAAGTGTATCTGCATAATATAGCTACTTAGATGAATAGTAAAGTAGTAAAGTTATAGGTAACAAGATACAAAGATGATAGCATGAAGAGCTTGTCCTCTTAAGTCCTCGTGATCTCTTTGATACTCACTCTTCATGCCAACCCTAACGCTGTAACTCATACACCTGAGTCACCTACTATGGCCATGTGCACTAAGTACGTTACATACATGAAACCCGTGACTTACTAACCAAATCATGTGTGAAAGTTATTCCATTATATGACTCACAACCGCGAGTTATTCAAGTATATCAACCAATCATAACATACCAATAAATCACAACCATGTATCATGCCTGACCCTATGACCCCAACTGTGAGTCATAGTGTGAAAGTCTAACCCGTCTGCCTTGCCGGTAAGTCTTACTGGTTAGCCTAACTCTGTTCTTCAATTGTTCTCTTTTGAGTCTTCCATGATGTAACTGATCTTACACCTCTGTCACTATTTGTAACAACTTTCTATATATAGAAACAAAGACCAATAAGTTATCTAAATAGACATATCAATTCAAATAGGACAATTGGATCAAGAACTTTATCGTGAGAAGTAACACACATATTTAAAATATAGAGTTGGTGTGATCTTAATCACTCTGTATGAAAATACAGTATAGTATGAAGTGTATACCACAATAGTACACTAAGTGAGAAGGAAGTAGTATAAAGAAAAATTGCTAGATATTTTTGTTCTTAACTCTTCTAAGTAAGGTGGGTGACAACAACTATATATACAGGTCTATGTCTATTACATAGAAAGAAAAATAATAACCAGAAAACGATGTTAAAACCTAAGTGGAAATGCCTTTGACTCTGAAAATCTGCCAAGAAAATAACAAAAGTCTATATAAATCTAAAGATGGTGTGAGAGAATAGTTAGGAAATATTATAGAATAAATACCTACTCAACATATATAAACATACTTAAAAATAACTACAAAAATCCCTAGCACTACATGAGAAATTATATGTCTAGATTCCTATTGTTATTATAAAATATTATTGAAATATACACAATCTATCCCTTTAGCTGTAGTAATATAAATAGTGTACAAGTAGTTTCAATGTTCAAATAAAGTAAAGAAATATATAATATTATCATAGGAAAATATACATATGAAACAAATAGAAATTTCAACCATACTCTCACAAACCAAAAACGGATATCAGAGAAGACTAGACTTAAGAGAGGAAGATAGTTCAAGGTCTACAAAGTTTACTCTTACAAAGAAATAGAAAAACATATAGGATAAAAAAGTCTACAACTACCCAGATATGAAATATAAATATTGAAATACCTCTCAAGCTTTCAGACATTATTAACAATAGAGAAATGATTATATCAATATATTTGTTATATACTTTCACTTTACTATCTACACAAGACCAAGTAAACCTTTTTAGTATCAATACTCTGTCTACAATTACTCAGCCTTAGTCTATCTTGCTTGTTCTTAGATTTGGCTACCACCTAACACTAAACTCTATAAACTCATAAATAGGAGAAACACTCTCTCTCAAGGGCTAGAAACTGAAGTTAGGCTAAAAACTATATATTTCACTGCCAGGTATAATTATACATAATAGCAGAGAGCTAATTCAATGGTAAGTGACATCATAGAGGGACCTGCAATCCATCAGATACACCTAATAGATACAAAGTGCACTAATACAGATTTTAGTGCCCAGAAAGATTCTGGAAAACTTTCCCTCTTGGATAGCAGGGATAATTATCCAAAGTGATTATCCAATATACCTGACTCATCCAGGTCCAGATACTTCATGCAGCTCCGGGTAACCCGATAGATGACCAACTGAGCCTGTATTACACCATATTCCTACAGCCTGGGCCCCGAAAAAATATTGCTGGACCCTTGTACGCAGGGTGGTGCTCATGGAAACAGCTTTAGGGAACCTTCAGAAATGGAACAGGAGAGTTGTTTATTCCGATAGCACTGCTTGATGCTGGCTACACATCTCGTGCACCTCTCCTCTCCAAAACATCCACTGCGGGATTGGCACTTCCGATACGTAGGAGGGCACAAGCCCAGCTTGGTTTCAAATTGAGGAATCAGCCTTTGTTGTAAGTCGCACAGAAAGAGTTGGTATTGCGGGGAGGAATATGGCTTGAGATATGAAGAGCTTGGTGCTTAAAAGATCAATCTCTGTGTGAAAGATGTTATATTGTCTGTTCTCGGTACATGCACCCAAGTCCACCCTACTTATACCTGCAGTCAGATCTATATACATCAAGACGACTTGCATTATCGTTCATATCATGATACCACAAATTGGATAGTATCATAGGTATCCGGACATCCCCATACTCTCCATCACATCGGGGCAACGATTTCGACAGTCATGTTCAAAGTTCACCGAGTGACCGATTGTGATACCGAGGTATGAGGTAGTGGGAACCGAGAAAAGTTCCTTTTAAAGCTCCACACACCTTGAACCCCGAGAAATCCGCAAGTGGAGGCTTCAATTTACGAGTCACAGATTAAGAACATTTATCATATCATACGTACGGATATGGACATCAGCGACAATCTACTCGAGTACTAGTACCGGCACTCCGGTCCGAGGAAGGGCAAGCGAGGGTCTTCGCTCTTGGCAAAATGGCAGGGTGAGACCTCGGCTAGCATCATACCGCACTGTAAAAAAACGCGTAGGATCACCCTAATCACCCGCTTTCACATGCTGCGTTCAATAACCCAGGCATGTCTAGGCAGTTGCACAACAACAGTTTTTGGCGTCACATGCCGCAAAGCTTTCCCCCGAGAGCCCTAGCCCACTTTCACGTCCGTTGAAAGCTTCCCCAAACTATTTCTATCCCCTCTCCGCTTCCCCACTCACCTCCTCCCCTCGCTCCCTCGCGTTGTCTACCTCTCTTACCCAGTCTACGTATACCCCTTTTGTGCTTGTTTCAAAATCACTAATTATCGTCATGTCCGGTTGGTTGTTGGCTCTCTTCCCACCTGCTCCTTGTTCTAGGGCTCACAAGCTTACCCGGTTCCAGCCTCCGCTCGTCTCAACCAGATTACAAAGCAGCTCGCTCCGGGCAGCAAGTCAGCCCGTGACAGTCTTCTCGAGAAGCATGCTGATGATGTACGCTACCATGGCTCCCGGCTTTCTTCTTTTAAAGACTGGGTTTTAACAAAAAATTCAGATTGTTGTGACATGCGCTCTCCGAACAGCACTGACAAAGGGTGGACGTGGTGGCTTCAAAGATACCCCGGCACAAGACCTGTTAGTTGGTGTTCTCAAGGGGCTCATCGAGCGCTCCGGAATCAACCCCGCCGTTGTTGAAGACGTTGCCGTGGGAACTGTGCTCGCCCCCGGTGGCGGCGCTACTGAGTTCAGGGCGGCCAGTTTGGTCGCTGGGTTTCCCGTTGAGACCGCCGTATATTCACTGAACAGGCAATGTTCCAGTGGCCTGGTTGCGTGCGCCAACATTGCCAACGCAATCCGTGGTGGCCAAATCGATGTTGGTGTCGCAGCCGGTGTTGAGAGTATGAGCACTCAGTATGGGTATGTTACTCTGACATTAATTCCCCTGATTGCTGCTGACATCTCGATAGTCCCGGTGCTGTTACTGAGTTCTCTGAACTCCTCGACAGCCACGTTCAAGCCAAAAATTGCAAAGTTCCCATGGGTGTGCTTTCAGAACAGATGGCCAAGGACAGGAACATTTCCCGAACCAAGCAAGACGCTTTCGCCGCCGAATCATTCCAGAAGGCTGAGAAGGCTCAAAAGGCTGGTCTCTTCGTTGAAGAGATTTACCCACTCGAGGTGAACTTTGAGGACCCCAAGACGGGAGAGACGAATCGTATTGTCGTTGACAAGGATGATGGAATTCGCCCTGGAATGACAGCAGAGGGTTTGGCCAAGATCCGCCCCGCTTTCGCTAAGGACGGCTCTATCCACGCTGGAAACGCGTCTCAGATCTCCGATGGCGCCGCCGCCGTTCTTCTTATGCGCCGTAGCACCGCCACGAAGCTCGGACAGAAGATCATCGGCAAATTTGTTGCATCAGCGATCGCTGGGGTTGAACCCTTGCTGATGGGTATTGGCCCTTGGGCCTCTATCCCCAAGGTGTTCGCCAAGACCGGTCTCACAAAGGATGACGTCGACATTTTCGAGATCAACGAGGCATTTGCCTCTCAGTGCTTGTGGTGTTTGGAGGAGTTGGGTCTGGACAAAGCCAAGATCAACCCCAAGGGAGGAGCTATCGCTTTCGGTCATCCTCTTGGATGCACTGGTGCCCGCCAGGTCTCAACCCTGATGACCGAACTGAGGAGAACGGGCGGAAGGATTGGATTGACCTCCATGTGCATTGGAACCGGAATGGGAATGGCTGCTATATGGGTCGCGGAGGCTTAGGTGGATTGCTTAAAGGACAATTAGAATTTTTTTCTTCTTCTCCCTTTCGTTGAGAACTTGAGACCCCTGCATAATAAGTAGTATTGCGTCATGATTAAATCACTTGACGTTTTCCGCTGGAACGTGGTGGCATCGGAGCCGCACGATTAACCTCTGAAAAGTATTGCGAAACCCAGAACTTGTACTGCATCTGGTCTTATATTCAGCTTATAACTGCATTCACCTGCTGCATTCCGGCCGGAATTCTATGGGGGGTATCTAAGCTTCAATTTATAGTATCAAGAACTTAACATTGGCGGGATCTATAATCTACAACGGGCGCTCAGGGCAACCGAAAACAGGTCCCGCGTAATCGCCCACAATCAGGCGCGTATAGGTTGTCTCTGTCCGAAATTTCCGGAGATGGTGAGGGAGATACTGGAGGGGCTGGGTCAGACGAGGTAATCTGCCATATCTGGCGATATGGAAAAGTTGTGGGTGGGGTAGGGGAACGCCCTACCCTAAACAAATCCGCAAGCCTGGAAGTGACACAGCCAACCCTCCCTGTATCATATCGTACCCAAAATCATCCCGAGCGAGTGAGAGCCCATGCAAGCTGGCACTTTAAGCCCCGGAACACGCAAAAGACCACCCATAAAACGGGTAGAGTAAACAGCCCAGAATCCTTCGGCTTCGTGCCATCGACTGCACAGATAGCCCAAAAAAATTTTAAAAAAATAAACATGCTCCAAACAACTTCGATAACAGCCTCACCACAAAAACGCCAGACCCGACGCCGCCTTCGGCCCAAGCACTTCCACCACTCCTAACGGCAATTCCTATGCTCCTCTGGGTGATGCTATTATCTGCAACCCAGTTAGTGAAAACACGAAATTGAACAATTCTGACGCTCATGTTGTCATTCCCCTCCCTGCTCCTCCCTTTGTCGATAAGGTGAATTATTTGCTGGGCAACAAGGGATGAGAGCGAAACCGTGTGCAGGGACAAGTCCAGAAGCGGTAGGAAGGGACTTTGTGTTGATCACCGCGAGACCGAGGATACCGAAGGGTTGCCGAGGGTGTAGTTTGAGGACGGGGAGTAAATAAACAAGCTACTTGCAGGAAAGAGAGGGGGAGGGCAGGAGGGTTGGAGGTGTTGTAGTTGGGCGGAGTTTCTGAGGATATCGTTACTACAAGATTAGATTCCGTCATTGGTCCGTCCTAAGTTGGCGATGTTATCGCTACCGGTATGCGATATCCCTTGCAATGTTATGAGTCACGAGTCGGCCAAACGTGCTGAAAAAAAAATGAAAAAAAAGACGAAGCTTGCATAATCACAAACGGTCACACATGAAGTTAATACTTATGCAATGAGTTTTTTAGCCACTTCATTTAATAATTCCCAACAACGCCAATATCTTACTATGCGCCCTCCCAGCCCCACGCGTCCGATTGCGTTCCTACATCAGGTTGGATGCGCCGAGTGCTGGAGAATCGACAGAGCATGGTAGCCGATAGAGCAAGGGGCATCAATGGGGATTTGTTCCCACTGCAGCACAAATTTCTCCCAATCGCCGGCATTGCTGTGACAGATCCCCAGTACAAGGGTCCAGAGCCAGGAAGCGCCTCCCCTAGAGCGAAAGCTTGCTTCAACCGAAGAGGGTTTAGGCCAGAGTGGTGCTATTGGAAGCGAGTTCTCAATTCCTTCCGTCCAACTTTTTCTTGTGTCAAGGCTTCCGATAGCGAGAGTCTACACTGTATGACACAAGTACGGGTACAGTACAGCTATGGTAACGCAACAAGTAAACTTCTACGTCACGAGTTCATAGACGCTCACTCGACTGTGTGTAGCTTCCTAATGGAATGGATTTAAGTACACCCAGGTAAAAACCGGTGTTTGGTCTAGCTAAAGAACTCTCTTTTTTTTTCTTCTCAACGGCAAGAAGGACCTGACACGCGACATGAGAAGACCCGGTAGCTCTGGAAACGAGGAAGTGCAGTCTAGTCTTATCCCCTACAGTGCTGGTAGTGCCAAATTTCCCTGCATCCCTCTAAAATTTGAACCAGAACAATTAGTTTCGGACTATTCTAGAATGGGTAAATCGAGTGATATCAAATGCATTCAGGTCAGACATTCCTCCCGTAACCCAGGCTGTGAACCCACAACGGTAACTCCTCCTCCCCTCACAGAATCGGATAATTGGCTACCTTATGGAATCGACCCGCCGCCCGTCACAAACCGCGTATTCTGTTGTCCTTGAAGGTTTGCATGTCTGCTCTGAGATCATGATCCACCGTGAGGTATTTCGTACGCCGATATTTGCTAGCCACATTTAGAGTTACATATTAGCATCGTTCATCTGTGAGGTTGGTTCCGTCAATAAAAAACAATCCACGAACCCAACCAGCTTGTCCTTAACGCCATGTAGGTGAATTCGGTACCCAACACTGCAGGAGATGGATAAGCATTCCCTCCTTCCCAACCATATCGTTACAACCCTGCTTGCGGCCTTCGAGCTATCATACCGGTATCATACCCACACTAGTGTTGAACCCCGCCCTAGCCGACTACCCGAGGTTGTGGAACGCGAGGCACACAGCTCAAGTGAACTCAGCTACTCACAAATACAGAAGTTCGCCAACCACAAGAATCCGAGGAAGAGAAAACCATTTATTTTAGGGGCCGGAGACTCGGCCCCACGCAATCCAACTGGACAAGGCAGTAACCGACGAACCCCCCCTCAAACAAAAACTATCTAAGAAAATCCATTGAAATCACCAGAGTCATCCCCACAGTCATCTTCTTCCCCACTCCCATACCAGCCCCCCTTTCTCTCCCTCCGACTCTCAAGTTCCTTCCTCACCCCCCTCCAACGCCTAAACCACTTCCCCGTAACCACAGCCATCCGGGAAAAATCCGCATCAAATCTCCAGCCATCGTCACCAGCCGTCAAATAAAAATACACCTCCTGTGCGGTATTCAAGAATACTATCACTTCCCTCTTCAAACCAGCAACATCCCTACGGGCACTCTCATCCAGAACTGACAACTTTGCCACACAAATCTGAGCATGCATACGGCGGACAGATCTTATAAGTTTCCTAGCTTGTTTGTGAGCGTGGGTCACTTTAGGTTTTGGTATGCGGGCAGGGGAGGAGAAGGAGGAGGTCATGCGACTGGACAATCCGGGGCCGGTCAGGGGTGAACTAGGCAGGGAGGTAGTAGAGGTGGCAGTAATAGGAGAGGATGGTGAGGAAGGGGGACCAGGAGGGGTTACGGATCGAGTTGGAGCAGAAATAGTTGGAATAGAGCCGCGAATACCAGGGTTATGAAACCTGCAAGGGTTACCACCGATTGGACCGATCGTGTGGCAGTGAGCTTGTGGGGCGACAGGGCGGAGGACGCAGACACGACGAGGGGTGGCTGGGGGAGCAGGAAGACCTAACTCAGAGGTCGAAGGGGCCTCTGGCTCTAGCTTAGGAGCAGGAGGACGAAGAGGCAATGTAGGCATTTTCCCGATTAGCAACTTCTGGGGTTGTGTTGATCTAGAATCCCGAGAATTTGGAACAATTGGGGTGGTAGTCCGTGTGTCCTCCGTTTCTTCGTGGTGAGTTTGTGATTGCCCTGAACTGAAAGATAACCAGTCGCCGTATTTATTAATTATTGACTGGATGAAAAAAAAAGTGAGTTGAAAGCTCGAAGAGCAACAAGTAGGAGTGATCGAACGTGTTTCAAGGTGCGAACAACCATAGGGGTTCTGATAGTTATCAACTTTTCTCTTGAAATTCACAAATAGCTAGTGTTCGGGGATGCGAGAGTCAGGTTCTCATCCCCTCTTCCCTATACTTCGATCTCTAGAATGGTCGTGCACAGTGCTTCCGGTGCTCGGAGCAGGGAATGTTAGGACGATTTGAATTATGTTAGTTTCCTTAGTATAAACGGTTAGTACGTATTTGCCGTGGTATTAACCTGTAGTAAGCCCACCCCCCGCAAAACCAACATAAATTTACCATCATCAAGCCAGAACGAATGTCCACTTGTTCTGGTAATAGAGGTCCCTCACCACAGTTGGCTGGCTACCACGTGCCACCTGAAAATCAGAAACGAAGCGGGGGG
>PYWC01000030.1:2047447-2059635 GCA_003182015.1 Tuber magnatum | reverse complement strand
GGGGGGGGGCTCCACACTTTCCGCCCACGGCTTACGGCAATATACAACAAACTCCCTGATTGCATAAATATTCTCTGAGTGCGGGTCTTACTTAACCCCGGAGAGTACTATGTACTGTGCGCCTATCTCAAAAGTGGGATCTGACCATCGGATATCCCATCAAACCAGATCACTTCGCCCGGTCCCAATACCTACCTCCTAGCAACATCAAGGCATCTTAGATAGCTACGTGGAACAGAGGAAAAGGAGGGGCGGGCAGAGGAAAAAAGGGAATCAACAGCCATCTATGACTTTGCCTATATAATAGAAGGAAAGCTTCTTGCGTGATTGCTATATCTCCCCAAGCCCATCGCTTGGTAAATACTTTAGACCAACAATAAATAAACCAAAGATTCCCCAAATCCCTCAAGGTCTTGGGGGACCTACGCTAGTTGCTAGGTACTGGAGTAGAAGTCCCGGCGCCCAGATCTGGAAGCTATCACAGAGACGATAAGAAATAGGACGACATCACAATATCATAATATCATGTATGATATCTAATCCGATACCAAGTCGCGCTGCGCGATAGTCGGTTGTGGTGGGACCTTAGACCCTAGATTGGTCTTCAAAATCTCCTTATCCAAATCAGATTGAGTCTCACCGCAGCTTTTGGAAGGACAAGTTATCTACCCAACTGCTTTCCCAGAGCAAGCTAGGAGACAGATGACTCTACAAAGGTAACTTTAGTAAGACCTTAGAAGGATTTTTCAAAGGAGGTTATTGTTGATCGGTGTGCTTGTGGCAACGGGATTAATTTACCTAAGGCCAGAGCGAAAAATACGGCACAAGGGAAGATTCAGCGAGGGGTATCATACCAAAAAAAACTCAAAATTGTAATATTATATTCACCGGCTGCTTTTCCGCAACTGCTACCCCCTGCCCTAACCATACCACTAAACTTGGGCAATCCCGTGCAGAAGTTTTCTAGCCTTCTGCGGCAGGTGTCACACACGGATACGGTCTCGGGCTACCTCGCTCCGGACTGTCCCACCACTGACCTCCATACCGGGGCACTGTCCCGCAAAATCTCGTAATTATTTACACACAGTGAACAATCCCAAGCCGGTTAATATGGCCCTGTCTCAGCGCGCAAACCCTTTTCGAGACAATCCCTTCCCGCTGCGGTCGTTACTAACATGCGAGGCCGACCACTCACAGCAGCGGCGCCTGTCCCTAACCAGGCCCAGCTGCGTTCGTTATGTGGGAGATTTTGCCGCGGTGCCGGGCAATGCAAATCCACCCCTCGTGCTTGTTTACAAGTATACTCGAGTACAGCCAACCCGGAACTCCCCTCGCTCAACGACCGCAACCTGGAAAGCTTCTGTAACTGTGTTTACTCGTGATTGTCCGGAGAATTATGGAAGGCTTTAAGGGAATCTCGACTTGTAGTGATGAGTTTCGCTATTTTTGTATCAGAGCTGCCAAGCTAGCATTGCCCCAGCTTACTGTATCAAAGTAATACTAATATCTTGGCGACACGACACCCGATTAGTCCCCTTCCCCCATGTACTCGAGTACCAAAGAAGAAAGTGATTCACTGCTTAATAAGCGCCGTAAAGTAACACATATGGCGCTTTTCGCTATTAATTAGCTCACAGGTATGATAATATTATGATACCGTACTGTACTCGTAGCGTATTCTTCCCGGAGCCCTACGACAAAAAAAAACCTCCCCAGTGAGCCACAGATTCTTGAGATCCGCCTTCCAATTGGACCTAGTTAACCAAGGATCACTAAACGCCCAACATCGGCCCTATCATACCGTGTACCAATACAGGTAGCGTGATTGTGTGGCCCCTGGCTACACAGTGACTTGGGTGAGGAATACGGAATCCATCACAGTTCTAAACTTCAAGATGGTCCAGATACTGGTGGTATAGTTGACTGCCTTCTGCCAATTAGGAAAAAAATCCAAGACGGGGGTTACCGTGCACCCTCTCCCCTCGGCTTCTGGCATCCTACCGATATGGATACAGTACCGGTAGTTTACAGTTAGGCTCTCTTCCGCAAGGGAGAGAGCTTCCTTGGTACCAACTACATCCCTCCGCAAGAAACTAATTCAAAGGGTTTTGACACCTACGAGTGGCTCTGGTTGTGGTGGAAATAGGGGAACTTGCAGGTGTTGTGTAAGAATAAATCCGTATAATACTGCGCCATGCCCGCTGCGGGGGAGAAGCACCAAGAACAGGGATACAGTGCACAGAATATACAATCGTGGCAACAAATCCGTGAGTATCTAAGTGCTCATAAAAGTCCTCCGCCCCTCTTCTCGGATGGTAGCGGAACCACCCAAACCCTGGAAAAGGTATGATACCTCTTCTACTAAATTCCGCTTGGTTGGAGAACTTGAATCACGAAAGCGCATCTAAGACCTTACTTTCAACATAAACTAATTATACACAAGACGCCAGTTCTTTTCCCCCCAAGACACCACCGCTCACCTGAGTGGCTCAACGACGTATGCCACTCGTCCTGTCGTGTTCCATCAGCAGTGCAATCCTTCCCAGCCCACCGGGTCATTTCCAGAGACGGGGACTTATAAAGGCCGTTCACCAGAACCACGCCCACAGAGCGAGTAAGTCAGTGCGGGGTCAGTTTGTTCCAGCAACAGGAATCAAGTTACACCGTCCACTTGCCTTCCTGACAACTTTCCCACCCATTGTCCGCAGGCATCACCACCATTATCATGCCCAGGCCGTTCAAGGTTGTCATTGCTGGTGGAGGAGTCGGCGGATTAACACTAGCGCTTACACTCGCCAAAGCCGGAATCGACTACGTGGTTTTGGAAGCTCATCCAGAGATTTCTCCTGAGGTGGGCGCGAGCATTGCTATATTTCCGTCTGGTGCACTGGCGCTAGATCAGGTTGGAGGAGTATTGGAGGACCTGCGCGCCATCTCCTCACCGGTACATACGTCCTACGGGAGGGATGATAAGGGGAAGCCGATGTATATCATTAATGTTTTGAGGTGTATTGATAGGTAAGTTTTTTTTTTTTTTCAGTAACGAGGTTTGGGGCACGAGAGGGCCGCGGTCCCGGTTGACATTTTGCTCCGGCCATTAGATTTGGATACCCCGCTGTGTTCCTTCCCCGACAGCAACTGCTCGCGTTGTTATATAAGCATGTTCCAGATAAGTCAAAGATTCTGCTTGGAAAAAGGGTAGTGAAGGTGATACATTCAGACACTGGTGTTCAAGTGATTACGAAAGATGGAGACGAGTTTGCCGGCGATGTTGTCGTGGGCGTTGATGGAGTGCACAGCACAATTCGACAGGAGATGTGGACCCTGGCAGACAAATTGAGTCCCGGGTTGATCACGAAGAAAGAAAAGGAACATAGTAAGCTTCAACCATCGGGAGCTATCACCCCCTATTTGATCAAACCTCTATGCTAACAAACGACAGCACTCTCGGCAGAGTACTGCGCTGTGGTAGGTATAGCTTCGCCCCATCCATCATTTGAAGAGGACTGCAGTCATATCAACCACAACCATGATCGCTCATCCACTATTATTACGGGCTACGGAGGGCGTATCTTTTGGTTTCTGTTTGAGAGGCTAGATAAAGTCTACAAGGTTCCGAACATCCCAAGGCTCACAGAGGAAGATGGAAGAAAACTTGCGGAGAAGAGGCTAGGGGATCTTGTCACGGGGGACATCAAGTTTAAGGAGCTGTGGGATAGAACGACCACTTATGTCACGGTTCCTTTGGAAGAGGGGTGTTTCGAGCATTGGCATTACGGGAGGATGATCGTGATTGGTGATGCAGCACACAAGGTTGGTTATAATTGCACCTCTATGGCTAACTCCCTTAAACGTGACAGTCACGGTAACACGAATATAGGTCACTATTAATATAGGACTCGGGGCAAACGCTACCATTGAAAGCGCTGTAGCTCTAACAAATGGCTTGTACCATGCAGTGAAAGCCCACCCAGAAGGCCTTAGTACAGAAATGATCGATAAAGTGTTTACAGACGTGCAGGCCCACCGTAAAACTTCCGTGGAATCCGTCCTCAAGGTCTCCGCACAATCAACACGCATGGAGGCATGGGCAACCACAACGCTAAGGCTCACCTCGAAGTATTTCATCCAGCACCTGATCGGTGAGGACTACCTATGGGAATCACAAGCCGATATTCAAATGCGAACGGAAAGGCTCGATTTCCTGCCCGACTCTGACAAAGGCGCCATTCCGAAGATTTACAGCCCCCGGTATCCGGCTAAGAGAGCTAAACTAACCAATGGGATTGCCTACATCTTACCGGCGTTCGCGCTGTTGGGATTTTATCTGGGTGCGCAGAGTTCGGCATCGATGCAAGCTAAGGTGAGCGAGAAGATTAGTCATGCAGCTGCAGAGACTGGAATGCCTAGTTTCGGAATCTATTCCAGAGACAGATTTGGATTGGCCAAGATCTTCACCGCCAGCTTTTCCAATCTTTCGGATTCCCTAGCTGATGACAAACAATCGGACTCCAGGCTTAAGATTGCTGCCGCTCAAACGGCTCTAGCCCTTTTCCCAATCCTTACAATCATGGTTGTGGAAAGTCTGAGGCGTGGAAATACATTGACCTTGGCGAAGATGTGAGTTACACTATTTGCTCCTTTAAGTCGTGGATTCTGACTTTAGAATAGCCCCACATTCTGGGGTTTTCTGTACCAGATATTCCCAATATCGGTGGTGCTTCCGGCTTACTTCTTTTTCCACGCATATCAGATCACACCGGCCAGGTACTATGAAAAGAATTTTATCAGTATCCCCACAGCATACGCAAAGTCTCTCATTCCCACTCTCATCATCTCCTTCCTCATCCCAACCTCGATCACGTTGATCCGGGAGCAAAGTTTGAGAGCAACCATGGCGCTTTGGTTACCATTCCCTATATATACAGCAATAGTGCACCAAATCCTGAAATCATTCTTCACCACCCCCGCACTGCTCACGAAGAATGTGGACCTACCCTATATCCGAGGAGCATACCTCTTAAGTTTTGCAATCTCCGCGTCAGCACACCTTTATGCACTATGCACCGCAATCATGACCGGCGACTCCTTCCTCGCCCTCGCAACCCGTCTAGTCCCAGGAGCTCCTCTGACTCACGACAGCTCATTTGTCGAGGCGGGAAGGGATATCGTCCGCACTGAGCACCTCGTTGCATTCGGTGCGGGGCTAGCTTGGGTTTTGGTACTGTTTAATGACCTGAAGAGGTTCCGGAAGACAGCTGCTGGGTGGTTGGAACTACTAGGGTACACAATCGCGGCTTCGGCGATGTTTGGGCCTGCAGCGACTGTTGTCGTGGCATATTCCTGGAGGGAGGAGCTGTTGAGGGTTTGATTGGAGTTGTGGGGGGAAACGCGGGGGGGGGAGGGTTATCTAGACCAGATAGTGCCGCGGGCAGACTTTTTAGACATTGATTTGGGAATCATTTAGCGGTGAGACATGAACTTATGCAGGTTTTTTTTCCTTTTCCTTCTTTATTGTCGGAAAAGTCGCCATGAGTAATTCTGGTATGCACAGTACTGTACTCGTAATGTCCTGACGTTTGTGAACACAACCACTATTGCATGATGCCAAGATCAGAGCAAAAAAGCTAAATTTTGGTGGTATGCAATAGCAGTTGTGTTCACAAACGTCAGGACATTACGGGTATATGTCGTGCTATGCTCGTTTGCTAGCCTTGCGCACAGTTTATTAGCATTTATGCAGCAAGTTCAAAAGCAGTATTCCTGCTTGCTGCGTTTACTAAAGCTACAGTATAGTAGATTGTATTGCATAAAGCCCATCGCGATTGACCTAGCATCAATTAAAATAACCTGCAGTTCCCGCGCCGACATTCCTAAAATTGCTCTCAATGACGTAGAAATAAGCTTGGCAGACCAGACAAGACGATGCAGCCTTCCCAACACCAATAAGCACTCCAAAAATCATAGGCTCGGGACAATTCACGAAAGAAAGTAAAAAAACTAATTCGCTCAATGATTAAGGTGGGCCTCAGCAAGATGGTGTCTGCATAGGACGGCCAAAATCACCTATCAGTCCACGGCCGGTGATACACCAGTCAAATAGCATACAATATTCCAATCCCACATCCCAACTCCCTTTCCCCGCAGTACCATGTCTATTCCGTACTTCCCACCGGGAAACTTCCAACACCATAGGGTTAGGGTTCCTAACCAAAGATACCAATCCGTGCAACGACGTTGGCGGAGAATTTATATCCGTACGGTAGTTTCTCGGACCCACAGAGAGAGGGGAACCCAAGAATCAGGCTCACGGCACCTTGCCCCTTCGTCCCCCACCATCGGGAAACGAGGGGAGGAAGAAGCAAAGAAGGAAGGAAGGAAAGAAAGAGAGAAAACAGTCACTTTTCCACGTCCCAGGATACCGACAGGGGACATGCAGGCACCAGGGATGCAAGTAACCTGCTGGCTGCTCGCTGGCTGCTTCTCAGGCGACGACGGAGGTCTTTGTGCGGCTTATTCGCAAATCAAGCAGGGAAAAAAACTGCTTCCTCACGAGAGAGACACGGTCCGTGCGTTCCACCCGGGACAACCACCCTCCTGCTGAACTGGGGGGAGATGTTTAATTGGCCAGACACTTTGAAGCATCAGCACGCTTTCCCTCGGCCTGGTTGGGCTGGCATGCTTAACCTGCAGTTCGCATCGGGATCCTTGGACGGGGCTTATATCATGGCGCAATGACCTTACTGTACTCGAACACCGATACTCGAGCACCCGAGTACTTCGTGCCGCCGTTAAGCAGTGGATTCCGTCAAAATCACAGGTCAAAAAGGAGGATATCAAGTCGGGGAAGTTATCTTTGAAAGTTATTTAGGACGGAGATGATGATGTACTTGCGCCTGTTAGGATTGAGCCTGAGTCTGATATTGTCGGGGCGGAGGAGTCGGCCTTAAAAGCTACTCATACATCTGAACTTGCACCTCCAGCAAAGAAACGGAAACGTGCGATAGATGACTCTTTCTTATCGCCTGCTAGGAAGCCCGCTGCCCTTACCCGTCAATTGCCGTCCCCTCCAACTTCTTCCCCGCCGTTCGAGAGTCTTCCAATAGACCTGACCCTATTACAGACCCTCCATGGCCCGGTATTAATGGCTCTACTTTTTCACAAGGCCCATCATAACAGTGGTACACACCCCGCTTCATTCTCCACCATAAGACCCCACATGGAGCGTCTTGACCGGAGGAATATCAGCTTGGAAGATCTATGGCAGATAGTATATATATCCCCTTACGGGAAAAGGATAGGCAGCGGTGGCTTCAGGTTGATTAACTATGGGGCTGGGAAGGTATGTATCGGCTTCAGTGAGAAGTACAAGGCCCGAGATCTAGTCCGCATGAAACTGCTCAAAGAGAAATTCGAAGCAAAACTATGGCTATATGTTCGCAGTGATGGAAAGGACCCAAAACGCACCACACCACCAAGCTCATTCACTCATGGGGATAAGGGGGAGGAAGAAAGGGAAGCGGCTAAGAATAAAGATTCCGCCTCTAAGTCCACAGTCCCCCTCGCCGAAATAGCCGCACACCTCCAAGTTGCCACCATTCAAAGCATCCTCCACGGCAAGAGCCGAGCCATCCTCCGAGAACTTCGCAAACCTGCCTCGGCACCTTCTCCTAAACCCGTCACCCCCGCCGCTCCCCTTTTCTCCTGCACATCCACAGTGTACGACCGCATTCGTACTAAGGCCGAAGCTGCAGCTACAGCCTGACAAAATGCACCATCAAAAGAAGCCCTGGCCCGTAACACCGCCGAGCAACGCCTCCCGGATCTTGAACCAATCCTAAAGTGCCTAGCCGGACATGGGACAAACATGACGATCGAAAGCCTTTTCAAGGAGACCAAGGGGAGCACAAGAAATCCCATATCGATGGAAGATGCGGAGAAGGTTGTGAGACTCTTGGCAGAAAGGGAGGGCGGAAGGGGTTGGATCAGGGTTGTTGAGATTGGAAGGGTTATCGGAGTGGTATTTACCAAGGGGGATACTGCTGGGTTCGAGTAATTGTGTTGTATTCCTTTTATACCTTTGTCTTTCTCTCTCTCGTTCATAGGTTTTGGATCGGTGTTTATAGGGTTGATAGGGGTTGGTTGGGGTTTTCATCGTCTATTTACCTGGCATTACGATGTCCGGGTCTATGAGTACCTTACTGTATGTATCACAAAAGGAATTTATATATCATAGATAGGATTATAATATGTATTTCCTTTCTGTTGTAAAGGTCCTGACCGCTGGCTAGATATAATAATCATGTTGGTACCCTATGACTACCAGGGCGTTGACAGCCACTCTGCAACCCAGACAAATAACGGGCATGATTGGGGTGGAGATGAGCCCACTGCATTCCCTATGCAGTCCAGTCGGAATTTGACCTTCCCCCGGTGCTACCACTAACACCGCAACAACATCCATTCCATACCCAACACTCCTGTTGGTTGACCGGTCCCCAATGCTGCCCCTCCTGTTTTCGGCTATATTGTGTATGGGCGTTCTGACAGGCACAGATATTTTGCAACAATAAACGTAGTCTAGAGTTCTCGTAAACAAGAGACATTTGCTAGCACAACTGCTATTGCATGACACGTAGATAGAAGTAGAAGAAAGAAAGGATGAAGTTGTGTTTACGAATACCATTTGGTGACGAGTAATGGCATAGCCTACATTTCTCAACTTGACTCCAAATTCCTTCCAAGTCCACCACCTCGCACCTGCTCCTCCCTTAGAGAAATTCGAAATGTCCTTCCTGGCACTTCCAAACGAATTACTTCTCGAAATATGCACCTCATCCCTGTTGGAGATACCGGATATTGCCTCTATTTTCAGAACATGCCGCCGTCTCGCAAGCTTCTCCCAGTCAATTCTTATTAGCCAAGTATTAAAACGGCGTAGTAACGGGTACTGCAAGAGTGCCCTCTACCATGCCGTCAGGAATTATGACTACTCTATGGTTAGGTTGCTGCTGAAAGGTGGAATATTGGAGGTTATCAACACTGGTCGGATACTTCTCAATGTTGCAGTACAAACCATGAGCGAAGAGGAGATTGAAGTGCTATTGGATTGCGGAATCAACCCGAATACTCTTGATGGACGAGGCCGTACACCGCTTATGTGCGCAACACTGGGTGGATTTAAGGGTCCGATGAGAGCACTATTAGGTCATGCTAGGGCCGATGTGAATCACTCTTGGCTATAATATACCCTGATTGTACAGCATTTCACCTCGCTGTCCGGAGTGGGGACGAGGATATGGTATCATACAATCATTTCTGGAATGGCCTAAAATAGATGTGAACAGGGTAGACAATATTCAACGGACGGAATCAGAGACCATCGCACATGACATTAGTAGTGGGTGTCTGCTAGATTTCCTCAGTCATGGTCACCGGTATGTGTTCGTGGTGGGGCGGGGTAACTATCCGTCATTCCCAGATTTTACGCAATTTCATCACGAGATTATTACCGAGTATGATTTCAGAATGAGAATGTTAAGAGAATGCCCTGAAGCGGATATGGGCAGTGAGGATAAGATGGAGCAGATAGTATTAGACACTATCAAAGTTGATATTGAGGAAGTTGGAACATCAACTTTCTTGGGCGAGATAATGGAGGTAGCAGCTGTGAGAGCTCCTTTGCGTAGGGGCTGGGCGCCGCTCCATATAGCAGTTGTGCAGAACGACTGCCGAATCCTGAGAGTTTTGCTTGGGCATGCCAGAGTCGACGTCAATGTTATGTCTCATGATCAGGAAACCCCACTTTGCATGAGCGTGAGATTGGGTAACTCATTCGCAGTACTGTACGCCTGTTGCTCGCACACTACGATACAGAAATTCGGAAAGCAACAGACTCGATCCTGCATTTTGCTATCCCTTGCGCTGTGAAATCTGTGATTGAGATTTTGCCGGAGGATAGGAGAATAGATATCAATTTTCCTAATAAAAATCAGAGGACTGCATTGCATATTGCAACATCTACTAGGAGGATAGATGTTGTACAAATGTTGCTGGCCCACAGAGATATTGAGGTGGAACGGTTGGACAGGGAAGGGTTCTCACCAAGAGCTCTGGCACTCTGCAGGTTTCCGGAGGCAGCAAGGTGCATTACTGTCGCACAGATTGCGAGAAGGAAAATGCTACGGTAGAACACCTTGACCTTGCACGTGAGCTCAACTATCCTTATCGCAATGTCAACTGCACTAACCTTAACCCCAAGTTCCTGTTTGGCAAAGGTAGAGCCAATAAGCTATCATACGATACCATCCCGCTTTGCAACCGTCGGGCAAGTTCCAATGCACCAGTCGGTCGGAGCCTTGAACTTATTCTCAGTGGAAACCCAATTTGTCTCGGCAATTAACCATTCATTATTCCAGTGTATCTCTAGTCACTTTGTTGTCATTGAATAGTTGTACTCGAGTATGATCGGGGTCTTGTTGGATGGTAGAGTTATTGCTTTGTATCGCATAAGATAAAAATGTTATTGTCCGATTATATAATAACTTCACATTTAGGGTATGGTACATAGTTTGGGGTCTGTTTTTACTGAACTAAACCGTCGAGTGTCTCAGAATCGCCGAACACCGATTGCACTGGATAGTTTGGTAACTGAAGGGAAATGGTGATTTGTATGGGTAAATGGAAGGGAATGGTGGTTCTCCAGATAGGCCACAAGTGACGATTGTCGTAGCGAAACCTCCCTGTTCTGGGTCAAGGTTTCTGAAAGGAGTTTTGCTATCATCACCAAGGTGGTGGTTAGTACTGCTGATGTACGAGCTTGCCAGTTTGATACTATACGGGAGAGTTGGAGCCGTGTGTTGCACGACGAGGAAACACGTTACCATTCCCCTAATTTTATCCCCCCCAACCGACAGCTCAAAAAAAAAGACCCTGTACAATGGCAACCCCCGCTATTCCTACCGCTCCTGCTCTAACCCTCACATTCGAGGAAGCCGTCTTATGCAAACTGTTCGTCGACGCCGCGCAAGAAATTGACAAAGACAGGCCTCAGGATGATCCCCTGGTTTTGCGCTTCGCAGGCGGTTGGGTCCGCGACAAGCTCTTAGGGCTCCGAAGCGCGGACATCGACGTGGGGATAAATAATATGACTGGGCACGGTTTCGCAACTCGAATGTCCGAGTACATCAGTGCAAATACGGAGAAGTACGGCATTGAACCGGGACGTGTGAGCAAGGTCGAGAGCAACCCCGCCAAGTCCAAGCATCTGGAGACTGCCCGTATAAATATTCTCGAATTGGAGATCGATTTTGTTAATCTGAGGAGTGAGGTGTATTCTGGAGATGGTCGGATTCCGCGTATAGTTTGTTTCACCGCACCCTTAACTCTTTCACGGGAGGGTATTGACCTGATGGCCCTAGGAATTCGGAACCCCAGAGGAAGACGCCCTCCGCCGCGATTGTACTATCAACACCTTATTTTACAACCTACACACCGAACAAGTGGAGGATTTCACAGGCCTCGGCCTACAGGACTTGGCCGACCGCCTAATCCGCACCCCACTACCCCCGCAAGCAACCTTCGCCGATGACCCTCTCCGCGTTCTCCGCCTAATCCGCTTTGCCTCACGCCTTGGCTTTACCATAGTTCCTGAAGCCAAGGCCGCCATGAAACTACCGGAAATCAAGGCATGCAACCTCTCCCTATAGACATAGGTTTATCACTCATACCAACTAACCACCGCCTCCCTGTTTTGCAGTCTGCCCTCAAAGCCAAAATCTCTCGCGAGCGGGTCGGCACCGAGATTGGAAAAATGTTCCAAGGCTACAATCCTCATGCCTCCCTAAGCCTAATACATGAGGTGGACCTCTACAAGGAGGTATTCGCCCCACCAATCCAAGACCTCCCCGTCCTCCCTGTGCAAGATATGAAGATAGCCGCGGACATTATGCGCCACCTGCTCTTTGGATCCGCCTCTTCGCACCCCCGCATTTCCAAGCTCTTGACGACCAGTAGCGAAAGGTACCATGCATGGCTCATCGCTGCCATGAGCCCCTGGAAAAACCAGCCCCTGCCCCTAGATCACAATGATAACACACCCACAGCTGCCGTAGCCATAAAGGAGGCTCTGAGGTGTTCCAATGTCGAGAGCGAAATAATAGCGAAAGTATTCGCAAACTGGAACATCA
>PYWC01000030.1:2005561-2018219 GCA_003182015.1 Tuber magnatum | reverse complement strand
GAGGAGCTTTAGGAGCCGGGAAGGGGTAGGTAGTAGTTTTCCTTGGGGCGTTGATGTGAGAACTGGTGATGGCAGATGGGGAGTCTGGACGGGTGAGATATCATACCTTTTGGGGTAACCTTCGCTTCCGGAGATTTCTTCGCGGGGGATTGGTCAATGCCTTCGCGATGCCACAATGTGCTCGTCCCTACGTTGCTACTTCCTGCTAACTCTCTGACACCGCTATCACTACTCACACTTCCATCTTTGTACTCTCCACTCCCATCCTCCTCCCCCTTCTCCCCACAGCGCCATTCTTCCCTTCCTCCCTCAACCACACCCTCAGCCCCCTCACTCCCCTTCCTAACTTTACTTCCATTCCCTCCCCCTCCCACAACACCACTGCCACCACTATCCATAAACCGCCCTGCCGACGGTGGCGAAAACGTCCTCCCACTACTCTCACTCGCAGAGGAACCAGCAAACAAAAAGCTCTTTTGAAAATTCAAACTCGGCGGAACTGCCAGGTGCGATGTTAAGCTCTGGGTGCTACTCTTCAAAAGTTGTCGTTCCGGTAGGAAGCCCGGTGATCGGAGGAGCACGCGCTGGTTCATTATAGTTTTTAGTGAGATGTGGAGGTGGAGGTGGGGCTATATTGTGGATGTATGGTGGGGGGGGGGGGTTTGGCTAAAGGTTTGGACGGGGCGTTACCAAAGGATAGAATGAGGAGGAGGAGGAGGATTGATGGATGGGGGGTGAATTGTGAAGGGAAGGAGGGTTATGTTCTATACGTATGAATGTTGTGATACCGTGTATCCTACCATACGATACTTGTGGATGTGAGGGGGGAGCTGTAGGAGAGAGGGAGGGGTCACATTTCAATTAGAGGGCGAGCATGGAAGCAGAGTAGAGCAATGCAAAAGGAGTATTCCATTCCTTATTATCCTTATTATTATTTATTCTAGCAAAAATAGCTTATGGTCAAGCCGGCTCTGCAGCTAGCATTTGCGTGCCTTATCACCATGTATAAGTAAATTCGCTCCAGCAGCAGACTGCTCGCACCGTTATGTCTCGTATATTGCACCGTATTGGACAAGGGAACAACTTCCTCAGACATTGCCTCCTTTCTTCCTTTCTTTCCTTCCCGAGGCGGGTTATCGTATTCCGTCTTTGGTTGGTTGGTTGGAGAAGGGAGGGAGGGAGGGACTCGTCCGTCAATCTACCGTGCTTCCTACGGTACGGTACTCGCACTCGGGAAGTTGGCAAGACATGCTTTGCTTGCTAGCTAGCTAGCTGGCAATTCTGAGAAGGCGAGGGATGGGTCTGTGGTTGGTTAGGCTTTGCAGGCTTGTTACTGGGCGGGCGGGATTGGAAGGAAAGGTGGGGGATAAGTTAACATATGATACGAGTATCCATATTAATACGTGTGTATTGTTGTGGCTGGGACCAATGGAGACGCAGATGGGGGTTGGGGGTTAAGTTACCGTGAAGCCACTTTTAATTTATGATATGGTTCCGGAAGGCTAGACTCTACCCCAACTTTCAGACAAAAAGTGTGACAATATTTTGTAACGCCAAGTGTAACACCTATAAAATACCATTGCCCTTATACCTAAAATGTGAAACCCTAACTTGTAAGCTTATAAAATATTGTGCTTTTAAAATTACTATTGAGAACTACATATAACAATTAATTAATCGCTATATTCAATCTCATATCCTCAACACTAGCACACTTCTCTATTCAAGTTACTACTTTATTATTACAACTTGAAGTTTGTATTTCTATCTCAGGTGGTTTTTCTTACAATAAAAGCAAATATTAACTAACCTTATTCATATCAATATGAAAGATAGGTAAAATAAACCACTTGAGGAGCAGGATGGAGGACCAAGTAGCAGAGATTGAGAAACAGAAAGAGCTAAAACATATTGCTACAAGAGAGTGAGTACACAAGCACCGTGCTGCCAACAATGCTACTGTACTCCGGCCACCACCAATGTCCATCCAGGAGCGTGTCCTCAAATACTGGTCGAAGAAAAAATGTCTCTGTCAGGCTGCAATTCAGAGCTCATTTAATGGTGCTGAATTGAGTACTCACACTCCGGCCAATAATACAACCTCCGGGGTTAGAACCCAGCAATATCGTCAACACCTGAGAGAACGACGTGGATATGTTAAAGAGCGAGTACTTAGCAAAAGTGATAGAAATCAAAGATGGTATGCCAAGAGTCAACAGCGCAAACTCCAAGAGGAGATAGCAGCTGCTGCTAGTGAACAAGTAAGTACTAAGTAGATGTATATCAACTTGAAGATTAATCATTACTAACTTTCAGGCAATAGGATAGTGAAAAAAAGAAGCAGGCATATGCTAGTTGGCCACGCCTTACAGGGTCTTCACAGATAATAAAAGAAGAGATTCTTGAATTAGCTTTAAAGAAGCTTAAGAGAGAGAAGAAGGCTCTACATAGACCAAGAGAGGCACTTAGCATGAATCTACAGCTGGACTGGAATGTTCAACTCCATGGATTTTTAAAACTACAGCTGAAGGCTGAAAGGCAGTGGAAATTAGCAGAAGTAAAGTATACACCAAATGATCCAATTACTTCACAGAAGTCAAGAAAGCAATTGGCATTGTTGGTTGCAAGGTCTGGTAGATGGGGTGAATGGGTAATGAAGTGGATTCTGAGACAAGAGATAAATTATATTCGATATAGAAGGCTGCCAGCTCCTAAGCAAGGAAAGCATCAAAAGGTTACAAGCTGGTTGACAGATGAGGGAACGATGCTCGCAATGCGAGAATATATGTCAGTTGCTGGCGAAGGTATCTATTCATATCCCAAGAGTATAACTTATTTTGAAGAAATAAAAGAATCTGAACTAATTAGTATTAATTAAATAGTAATGGATTCTGCTGGCCTTGCACAGGCTGTAACAAATTATTGGTGTGAGACATATGAACTCCAAGATGTTACTATATCAGAGGAGAATCCTTGGCCAATAATTTCAATTGATGGTATCCATTGGAGAATTAAGAAGGCACTTTCAAGTTGGTCAGCTTGAGCTTGGCAGTTGAAATTAGGATGGAATTGGAAGGAAGTTAAAAAAGGCATCTACAAGGATGGTCATGAGAGAGAGGATGTTAAGGAATACTGTACAAATGTCTTTCTTCCCAGGATGCAAACCCTTCAGGCACACATGATAGAATGGGATGAAAATCTAAATATGATTGAAAAGTCCTATCCCCAAGACTGTCATCCAATGGTGTTTATAACCTATGATGAATATACTTTCAACTCAAATGATGGCCGTAAGAAGATTTGGATTCATGAGAATAGGGCACCAATTAGGAAGAAAGGACGAGGCTAAGGCCTTCATGTGTCTGATTTCTTAACACCAATAGGACAACTTGGAGGGGGTGAAGTCTGCGAGATTTTGAACTGTGGAGGAGATATCTGGTGGACTGGAGACTTACTATTACAACAGCTGAAGGAAAAGGCAATACCCGCATTTGAAACCACATTCCCTGGTTGCCAAGGTTTGTGGGCATTTGATAATACCAAAATTGACCAAAAGTATGCTACAGATGCACTTCAAGTGGGAAATATGAATCTTACTCCTGGTGGAAAAAATACGGTTCCTATGAGAGAGGGATACTATATCCATCCTGACAATCTCCATACAATCAACCAACAATCTATGATGCTGCCTGATGGTCGCCTAAAGGGATTACGAATAGTCTTGCAAGAATGTGGTTTGTGGCCACAAGGTCAGCGGTTTCTTACTCAATGTTCTATTTCAGGTCTTAATTCTGGAGAGAAAAAGCCCAATTCAGCATGCAAGCATGCCACGAATGCAAACTGTTGTGCACAGGCACTTCTCTCTTCGCAGCCTGACTTTCAGGCTCAGAAGTATCAACTGCAGGAAACATTAGAGGCAGCAGGGCATCAGGTAATTTTCTATCCTGTTTTTCATTGCGAATTAAACTTTATTGAGTATTTCTGGGGTCATGCAAAACCATATAAAAGGGCTCACAGTGAATACTCTTTTCCTTCCTTGATTCGCACTGTGCTAGAAGCACTTATTCAAATTTCCAACAACTTGATTGGGAAATATTATCAGAGAACATTATGAATGATAGATGTATATTGAAATAATATAGTTTATGATTCTGATGACTTCAGGAAGTATGTATATACAAGATACTCATCTCCTCGACAGATAGCAGAGTCAGAAGTTTGTGCAGAGTAATTTCTCCAGGTAGAAAATATTTCATTTCTGTATTCAGATTAGGCTAAGCTTAGTGAATACAGCTTTAAATTAATTCATATTACTCAAATAAATTGTCTTCTAATCTATTATACCATAGCCCTGATCAGCTTCTATAATCTAATTTAAAGCTCTTATATTTCTGGGTATTTTGTACATGTAGAAGCTACTAGTAGGGTTTGATATTTTAGGCATAAGGGTAATGGTGTTTTAGGGGTGTTACACTTGGCGTTACAAAGTATTGGCAGACTTTTTGTCTAAAAGTTGGGGTAGAGTCTGGCCTTCAGGAACCATACCCCACAATTTCTAAATTGGTATCATATTGGTATCGGTATAACTTGAGTGGAGCTTCTAAAGTACGGGGACGAATCTTTTCATCTGGCACAGGAGTGGCAACCCTAGTTCTACAACAAATTTGCTACCTATACAACCACAACTATTTAGAATAAACAGAAAATTTAGGTATAAATTGATTAAATGTAAGAAAGTCTTGACATAAAATTATAGAGAAAAAAAAATCAATACTTTGTATACGGTCGTTTTGCATTTAAAAGAGCAGCTATGCTCTTGGGTATAGACTACTGGTAACGGGGGCTCCTCTAGGAAGATGGATTCCAAGGGTGCGGCTGCACCGAACAACTTCAAACTTATCGCCCAATGGTCACAGAATGTAAGAGTAAAGTAAAGGGTAAAACTTAATATCGTTAAGCCTGATGCTGCACTCAATTAAGGTCTCAGGAGGATTGATTGTTGGGGTAGGAGAGTTCTCGCATAGATTTCTAGCTAGTTTTATCTTGCCAGAAACTCCCCCAGCAGCTTACTCTAACTATTCGAGCAAACCCTTCTCCACTAAAGGTGGTCTGACAAGTCTCCTGGCACCCCCTTTGGGGGTGCATGTGTCGACACACTCTAGTTGGTGTTCACCTTATGTGGGTATCGTTTCTGCGGTGCATTGCCATTTTGTCCGCCATAGTGAAAGGTTCTTGGCATCAGTGTCTTGCCAGTAGCTAACAGTCAAGACACCTGATGAACTGGACTATCTATGACACCCTTCACATATGCATTGATTTCTACTTGGCTCTGGAAGCTACCATGAGCAGTTGATCTATCTACTATTTACGAATCATGGGCTTCAGGTGTCTTGCGCAGGATATGCTAGTCTGGGAGTATTCCAATGGGCACTACCCATGACCACTACCTTGGATCTACCTTGCCTGAGGTAGGAATCATGGTTTTAGTGTCTCTGCACTTCCTTTTTGAAGCCTATGGCATTGGGGACACTTTCAGGTGTGGTAGGTGTAAAACTCTCCAAGTTGCCGTGGCACCACCCGGGACTACCTTCAGGACCCCCGCGGTTAACACCCGTTAACTCCCTCAGCTTTGGTCCATTTTACTCCGAACAACTGGGAGGAGGTACTCCCCCTTCCACTCTATGGCCCCTTGTATATCCTGCGAACAGCTTCTGGCGGACCAGATGGCAGCGACATATACGGTGTTGCAGGGAGGTGTGCAAAGATTCCTCTTTGCTAGATTGTGCACAATTACACAACCGTTTGCCCATGACGTCTGGGCCTCAAGGCGGGGCCGGAGGGGTATGATAGGAATAATGTCTCCAATTTACAGCTTCTTCGGAGCTGCGTAGCTTGCCCCATAGCATCTTTCGGAACCCCAGATTCTGGTATTATGCATGGCTTCGCGTGACCGACATTCCAGTCATTTTTTCTGAACTCCCGGAGGGACCTCGTATTGGAAGGTAGGGTAACTCAGGACCTGGGACAGGGTAACCCGAGCCTCATGGCAGGGTAACCTGAGCCTGATAGCCGGGTAACCTTGTCCGGTAGACAACATGACTTTTCCCTGTTACCATGTCTACTCTATCACCGGAGATTGACACCTCTGACCTTTCTCCAGTTACCCGGCCTAACTGAGTAACTGCCCCTTCAGAGGTCCCTAAGTACGCTGACACCACTCCCTGGTGTGCCCCAGTACCTAAGTATCTGGCCAGCTGATTGTGTTCATCTTGGGGCCCAGGCCATCGGGTCTCCATAGGTCAAGTACTACCTTGCCTGCCAGTCCCTACCGGTTTGCCTCCAGGTTACCTGTATGGGTCTAGGTTCCAGCTGCCATAGCTGATATATGCTGGGTCATTACATCACTCCCCTCATCTCCACGGTGTGTCCCGGACCATTACTGTCGTCTCTTATTTGCACGACTCGATTCTCCCAAGACACTATAGTCCCTGAGCTGGGACGGATATCTTTGGTGGAAATCCAAGATGACCCTTAAGGCTGTCCCTTCTAGCATCTCACAGGGCTCCCATGAATTCTCCGCAGCCCTGTAGCCTTCCTATGAAACCAGGTACTGGACCAAGTGCGACAGAAACTTTGCCTTTGCTCCACCGTACTATCACCTGTCCACAACCACTTCAATAACATAACTTGGCTCATTGTCCACAAGTTCCGGGATGGGGACCTGCCTGATCCTTCCCAATCCTGGATTCTTGCGATTTGGTTTGAGCAACGTGACCTAGAAAACTGGGTGGTTGCTCCATCTGGTGGGCAGCTGGAGTTCATATGCTCGGGTACCCACCCGACGTTCGACCACAAAAGGGGCAAACATGCAGTGGTCCAGCTTCTCCATCCGACGTTTCATGCACCCGTTCCTTCAGTTTAACATCACACAGTCTGCTTTCTTTGCCCCCACAGCTGCCACAACCTCCCAGGTACCATAGTCCAGTGATGGCAACCTTTTCTGGTCATGCCACTTCTGTTGTTTGCCTTTCTAGTGCACGGTGAATCGTTTCTCAAATCTCTTGGTAGGTTCCTTCCCATTCCTTAACCAAGAGCTCACTGCTAGGGTGTATACCTTGTTTATCAGACACAAGACCCGACCAGTTTGTTCAAGAGTTGAACCCATCATTGATCTCAAATGGTGACAACCTGGTCGGTTCTGATGTGGGGTGTTCTACACATACTCCACAAGGGGCAGTAGCGAAACCTAATCATCCTGTTGGTAGAAAGAGCAATGACGCAAGCACTGCTCCAGTGTCTGATTAACCCTCATGGTTTGTCTATCAGTCTCAGGGTACAATGCGGTCGAGAGACTTAGTTTCATTTGTAACAAGTGCATCAGACTCATCCAGAACTTGGATGTGAATCAGCTATCTTGGTCGCAGATGATTGACTCTGGGAGTCCGTGAAGGGGCCAAACTTCCTTCAGGAATACCAAGGCAAGCTCCATGATGGGTGCCTCAGTGGTCAGGGGTATGAAATGTGACATTTTCGAGAATCTGTCCACTATGACCCAGACCTTGGTATACCCTTCGGACTCTCGCACCTCTACAATGAAGTCCATTGAAATCGCTGTCCACGGTCGCATAGGAACATCAATAGATTCCAGCAGACCGAACTTCTTGTGCTGCATGGACTTATTCCTTTGCCACGCACCACATGTCCGCACATAGTCGGTGATGTGCTCATCCATCTTAGGCCAATAGAAGTTAGCCCTAACCCCGCCAATGGTCCTGTAAGTCCCGAAGTGTTCCACGATTTGGGAGTCCTGTTAAGCCTCCATGATTGTCCGTTTCAGATTCTGACCCTGGGGAACGTACCATCCGTTCTTGGACTGCAGTAAGCGCTTCTCCCTCGTGAAGTGTTGGTTGACCTCTTTGTTACCGGCAGCCGTTGCCTTCACGATTCTCAAGTATTTATGGTCTTTCTTTATCGCTACTCATAGCTGATCCAAAAAGGAAGACGGGAGCCAAAGTCCTTGGCACACCTGCAACACTTGTGGTCGCAAGATGTCCCATTCCTGGCTCCTAACCAACTATCTGGGGCGAAAAAATGACGCTGGTGGGAAATCACTCCCCCCTTTAGGGTGGTAGTCCCTACGCCACGACCAAGGATGTGCCTTCTCATTCAACCGTCCTTCCCTGTAAACTACCTTGAAGCTAAACAGTTGCAGGAACTCAGCCCAGCGGTGTTGCCTTCGGTTGAGAACCTTGGTACTATTAAAGTACTCCAAATTCTTATGATCTGTATAGATCACCAATTGGTCCATTACCATGCGTAGGAGATAATCCCATTCCTTAAAGGCTGCCACGATGGCAGTCACTTCCTTGTCATTGACATCACAATTAATCTCCCCGGAGTGAAACTTCCGACTATGGTAGGCCACTGGATGCCACCTCTCCTCATCACAGAATTGGCAGAGAACGGCTCCTAATGCAAAGTCACTAGGGTCGGTTTCCAGCCGGGTTGGCCGTTGAGGGTCAAAATGTGCTAGGATAGGTTTGGACGTAAACGCCTCCTACCCATGGTTGAAGGCCTGCTGACACGCAGGTGTCCATTTCCATCGGACATCCTTCTTTGTCAAGTCTGTCAGAGGTTTCGCTATCTTGGTGAAACCTACTATGAACCGACGATAGAAGTTAGCAAAGCACATAAAGCTTTGAATGTCGATGACGCATGTCGGAGATGCTCAATCCCTGATTGTTTGCACCTTCTGTGACAACATAGAGGTCCCCATGTCTGCGATCTTGTATCCGCGGAATTCAATCTCCCTTTGATGGAAACTGGACTTCTTCATGCTTACACATAGTCTAGCTTTCCGCAATTTCTCCATCACACGTCTCACCATTGTGACATGCTCTTCCATAGTTCCGGAGTAGATCAGGATGTCATCTATGTATGTAAGGACTCCTTCATCCATGAGGTCCCGGAAGACCATATTTGTCATGCTCTGGAAGGTTGCTTGGGCATTGCATAACCCAAACGGCATGACCGTGTATTCATATAGTCCATATCTACACCAGTAGGCTGTCTTCCATTCCTCGCCTTCTGCTATCCTCAGAAGGTAGTAGCCATTCTTTCAGTCCAACTTAGTGAACATAGCGGCTCTTCCGACGATATCCCGCAGTTCCTTCATCAATAGTAGAGGGTACTTACTCTTAACTGTAATTTTGTTCAGCCCTCGGTAGTCTATTACCAATCTTAGTCAAGTATCTGGTTTCAGCACGAAAAGGATCGGGGCTGCTGCTGAGGAACTAGATCGCCGTAGCTTTCCTGTTCGGAGTATTTTGTTGAGATATTCCCGCAGTGGCTCCAGCTCCTTTTCTGATAACGCATAAATAGGCCGAAATGGAGGTTGAGTCTGCCGTTGCAACTCACTTGTGTGGTCATACTTCGAGTGCTACAGCAGTGCCTCAATCTGATCTTGACCGAATACATCCCCACAGTTCTTATACTCGGGCAGTAGCTTAACTGTAATGTTGTCACACTCCTCATGGGAGAATTGAACAATTCCCAACAGGTACACATTACTAGGATTCTCAGTTAGTAACTCTTTATCGGTCATGAACACTAACCGCCCCTGCTCTGCTAGGCAGTTAGCCTTGCAGAAATCTGAGAGCCATGTTAGTGATCCAGTCTTGCAATCCATGGCGGGGTTATAGTCCTTCAACCAAGACATAGGTAGGTACCCACCCTCCTTAGTGTCAGGCATATCCGCGACTTCAGAGCGCATCTTATTATGGTGGTTACTTATTTTCATCTCTAATGATTTGGTATAGCGCAGACCTGACCCAGGAATGTGATTACTGCTCGCGTCCCTTATCGGCAGGTGTATCTTTCATTGTACACAAGGGGCCTGAGTCTGCTTGACCTATCAGCTAGTAAGTACCGGCCCAGCAGCCCCACTATCGAGGAGCAGGAGCGCTTCCCTGATCACCTGTCTAGCTCCTATCTTCCAGTCTAATTTTACCTGCAGGTGAATAGACTTGGTATGATGAGGCAAGGTGTCACGCTTCTGCCTCTTCGTCTGTCTGGGGGACTTAGTCGTATTGGCATAGTGAACCCTTTAGTCTCTTGCCTTTCGACACCAGAGCGGCCACAACGGGTCAGTAAACGTTAAGGGATAGGGATTCGTCTTTATTAATAGCTAGCGTGTTTACTATCACCCCAGCATGGTTTCGGATCCTAAACCCTCCTCAGGTAAACTTGAAAATAGCATTGTTTATTTGATCAAGTCCAGGCTGACCCAATTCCGCAGGTACTAAACATAACAATTTTTCCAAAGGTGGGTAGAGGTCTGCTGTTGGACCGGTTCCAAGCGAAGCCGCCTTGCTTCCCCAATGTCACGTGTCTCCTCTAGCAAGACCTCACCCAGCCTCAACCGAAATAATATCCTATGACTTCCCTATCCAGCTAAGGAAATCCTGAAAGTAGTATGTACAACTAGAACAAAGGAAATAACCCAAAACCCAACAAAGGAGAGATAGCCCAGTCCACCGCGCATGGCCCGCAACATCTACCTGCCCACACTACCTGGGGGTAGTCAGTATCAGGGTCGTTTCTGCAGTAGAGGGGTACTTACCCATCCCTGGAGCCAACTCCATGGCTCCTGTCTATCTATCTCTCAGGGGTCTATGGCTACGGGTTAATAAGGTTATACCTTAAGCAGAATGGATTCTTACCTATTTCGTGCCGCCAGTATCCACCTCGATCATCTGAGGTGATACCTGGTGGACTTCCGGTATCTTTGACGAGGAAGCTGGGGGGGGCACTTCAAGGTGCTTTAGTCGCTTGTCTGGTCGTGTGGGCTCACTTACCGGGGCTGACCGTTTCAACCCACGAGCCTGTTTGGACAAACGAAAGACTGGCGCCGTCATAGTACACTTTCTTCCAAAGTGACGCATTTGCGCACAACTGGCGCACTGGTTGTGCTTCCTCCAGCGTTCGGTCTAAGTCGACAGGATTTCCTTATACGCTATTGCATACCCAGAAGTCGCCGGCTTTGCCTGTTTCCGCATGTTGAAATTAGTAGGTTTGGCAGACCTCTGGTTCTGTCTGCGCAAACCTTTTTCCTTCTTCTTGAACCTGGCAGATGTCAAGGACCTATCCCCCTTCTTATCTGTGGGCTGAGACAGGGGGGCTGGGTGGATGGCGCGGTTGCCTAACCGCTTGTTGTCTGCCAGCGTGTGCCCAACCGTCCGGAGAAGATCAAGGTACTCGCTTAGGTCGGTCAGATGTGTCTCCTTAAGTGCCCATGCATTCTGAACCTCTTGTGTGATGCCTGATTGAACCTTGTCTCATACCTGCACTGGATGTGTACGGCTAAGCTTATACATATGATCAATTATCTCATCCAGGTCTTCATCAATGTGATGGCGCTTCATCACAAGGTCACGCCACTCGAGATTGGACCGATCTCGCTCTGCCTGGTATCTACCCAAACTCTGTTCCAGCCATTCTCAAAACCCTTTCCATGTCCGTAAGGGGTTGCTGTCCTTTACGGGAACTCCCGTATGCTTGGCGGCTTCCTTATTAATGTGTCCATGCAACCCCGGATACCATGTCCGCACTGAGTCTTTAGGAAGGGGGATTACCAAGTTTACTTTATCCACATCGGTTACCTTGCAATGCGCAAAGTATTGGAATTCGAGCTCTAACAAGGTCAAGAAGCTCGCGAGTTCTGTAACTTTGCTCTTGAATGGAGCGATACCACTCAGCTTTTCCAGCTTCTTCCGCCAGTGTCTCGGCACAGGCCTAGAAGCCGAACCAGTACCCTTTAGGGCTTTTGCTAGCCACTTGGCCTGGCGATCCCACTTTTGTTTCTTCTGGTTATTCTAGTCATCCTTGCGCGCACTGAGGAAGGGGGTCAGATCAGGGAGAGAATCTCCGTCGTCCTCATTATCTGAGGTGTTATGGTCAGAGTCCCCTAGATCTTCACTGGCCCCCACCGTACCACCTCTGGGTTGTGTATTCCCATCCCCATTACCTCTGGTGTTCGCGCCTTGGGATTTCCGGGGGTCTATCACACCCATCGAACTGTTGCTTCTGGCTATCCTGATTGTAACCGGTACGGGTTACTAGGGTTTTTATGTTTGGTTTCACAGTATCGTTTGATACTTGTATTGTTTCATGTGCTATTGGTTGATACACATATTGTTTTATGTTTGGTTTCACAGTATCTTTTGATACTTGTATTGTTTCATGTGCTATCGGTTGATACACACATTGTTTTATGTTTGGTTTTATAGTATCGCTTGATACTTGTATGGTTTCGTGTGCTATCGGTTGATACGGACAATATTTTACAATATCGCTCATACTGGAGATAAGCGATATGCTGTATTTAAAGACCGCTGATTCCCGCGATGGAAACAGCAGACTTCGACAGAGAGTATTCTTAAATATACTTGGTTGAACGGTTACTTCTTTGATCTCCTATTACACCACGTTTGAAGCCTCCTTTAGCAAGCAGTGCTTGCTTCGTGTTGACCATGAAGCCATCTGCTCCTATCGTACTGCTACATGACCAGGGCCTGGCCCGAACACGTTACATTTTTTTAACCTCAGCAAGTGGTTAAGAAACCTGCAGGGACCTGGTCTGATCAACCTACGAAAAGTC
>PYWC01000030.1:1907011-1996570 GCA_003182015.1 Tuber magnatum | reverse complement strand
ACAAGTGGACTTTCTCCTGTTACCCTATCTATCCCACTTCCGGGGATAGACACACTCGGCCTGTCTCTAGTTACCCAGCCTAGCTGTGTGTTGGCCCTTCATAGGTCCCTAAGTACGCTGACACCAATCTTGGGCGTAGCCATGTACCTAATTACTTGTGTCCACTAAGTCTGCTCATCTCGGAGCCCAGGCCATCGGGTCTCCGTAGGTCAAGTACTCACTTGCCTGCCGGTTCCTACCAGTTCTTCTCCGGGCTACCTGTATGGGTGTAGGTTCCGGCTACCATAGCTCCTGCATGCTGGGTCGTTACAGGTATAGACGAGCGGGAGTGGGGGCGCGGCCTCTAGTATTAGTACACCATTCTCAGCATCAATACTATACCCTCCCTCAAAAGCCTTTTCCCATGCTGTCATCCAAGTCTTCAATGCGTGGTGATCCTGCATCATCCGGAGACATGTTTCCGGCTGCATGTTCATCCATTCCACTGCTACTATAGAGATCTGTATTCGGAACACCTGCTGCTGCTGGGTGTTCCAGTTCCTCAGTTTCCGCTTCGCTTCCTCAGTTGACTTTGATACCTCCAAGACGATGTAAGGTTCGACAAACTGATGGGAGAACTCGCTAAAGAGCTACCCCTTCTGGCGGGGGAGGCGTCATGTTGTGGACAAGGATAGGTTCTTGGAAAAATGAGAGCGCTGCAGGATGCAGGTCCGTAATGAGAAGATCAAGATATTCAATGGGTAATTGAATAGGGCCAGCTTCCAAGAGCAGCTGGTGGCTGTCCCAGTTAATACCGCGAATATCCACAAAAACCGATGCATGAAACTTGTTGACGGTGTTCTCCTCAAGGTCAAAGGTCTGAATCCCAGTTGGATTCCATTCTGGTTCGAAGTTCAGCACTAGCCATTGCGCTTTCCACCCTGGGCTACTTGTTTTAGACAAGATTACCCATGTTCATGCAAGGTCAGTGCCGAAAATCGGAAACAATTAATCACGGGAGCAGTTAAGTGAGGAGCTCGCTTAACGCTATACTGTAATGGAGGCTCCTCTAGGAAGATGCATCCCAAGAGTCTGACCGCACTGAACAACTTCAAACTTATCGCCAAATGGTCACACAGTGTAAGAGTAAAGTAAATAGTAGAACTTAATATCGATAAGCCTGATGCTTCACTCAATTAAGGTCTCGAGAGGATTGATTGTTAGAGTAGGAGAATTCTCGCATAGACTTCTAGCTAGTTTTATCTTGCCAGAAACTCCTCCATCAGCCCACTCCAACTATTGGAGCACACCCTTTTCCGTTAAGGGTGGTCCGACACGTCGCCTGGCACCCCCTTCAGGCATGCAGGTGTGGACACACTCTAGCCGGTGTTCACCTTATGCAGGTATCGTTTCTGCGGGGCATTGCCATTTTGTCTGTCAGAGTGAAACCCTTTTCGCATCGGTCTCTTGCCAGTGGCTAACAGTCAAGACACCTGATGAACTGAACTATCTATGACACTCTTCCCATATGCATGGATTTCTACTTGCCTCCGGAAGCTAATGGGAGGGGTTTATCTCTCTATTATTTGCGAGTCATGAGCTCGTGGTGTCTTCCACAGGATACGGTAGTCCGGGAGTGATCCAATGGGCGCTTCCCATGACCACTATCTCGGAACTACCTTGCCTGCGGTAGGAATAATGCTTTTAGTGCCTCTGTACTTCCCTTTCAAAGCCTTTGGCATTGGGGACACTTTCGGGCTTGGTAGGTGTAAAACTCTCCCCGTTGCCCTGGCACCACCTGGGTCTACCTGCGGGACCCCCAGGGTTAACATGTGTTAACTCTGTCAGTTTTGGTCCGTTTTACTCCAAATAGCTTGGAGGAGGTACTTCTCCTTCCACCCGATGCCCCCTTGTATACCCTGCGAACAGCCTACAGTCGACCGGATGGCAGCGACGTATATGGTGTTGCAGGCAGGCGTGCCAAGATTCCTCTTTGCTAGACTGTGCACAACTACACAACCGTTTGCCCATGACGTCCGGGCCTCAAGGTGGGGCCGGAGGGGTATGATAGGAACAATGTGTCCAATTCACTGCTTCTTCGGAGCTGCATAGCTCGCCCAATAGCATTCTCTGGAACCCCAGATTCCGGTATTATGCATGGCTTCGCATGACAAACATTCCAGTCATGTTTTTCAAACTCCCCGCAGGACTTCGCATTGAAAGGTAGGGTAACTCAGGACCTGGGACAGGGTAACCCGAGCCTCATGGCAGGGTAACCCGAGCCTCATGGCAGGGTAACCTGAGCCTGCTCACCGGGCAACCTTGTCCGGTGGACAAGATGACCTTTCTCTGTTACTATGTCTACTCCGTCACCTGAGATAGACACTTCGGACCTTTCTCCTATTACCCAGCCTAACTGACTAACTGCCCCTTCACCAGTCCCTAAGCATGCTGACACCACTCCTGGGTGTGCCCCTGTACCTAAGTATCTGGCCAGCTAATTCCGTTCATCTCGGAGCCCGGGCCATCGGGTCTCTATAGGTCAAGTACTACCTTGCCTGCCGGTCCCTACTGGTTCGCCTCCTGGTTACCTGTATGGGTGTAGGTTCCGGCTGCCATAGCCCATATATGCTGCGTCGTTACACCACTACAGGCATTCTAAAAATCCTCCTTCATTATCTAGTGTCTGAACCTGATTGACAGCTTCTGCCAGATACTTTCAAACCGGATCTGGATCTTTTTTAGCCCTGTGAATATTAGGCAAGTGCTGATATAGCCTTTTCCTTGACTCTTTTCTAATAATATTTAATAGGATTGGGGTCAGGAGAATTGAGTGGCTATTCCATAACCTGTAGGTGGTTTTCTGCAAACCAAGCCATGTAATCTCTTGTAGTATGTATCTTTGTACCATCCTGCTGAAAGATAGAATCTCCAACTGTGTTCTCAACCTCCTGCAAGGTGTTAGCTCAACCAGCCTCTAAAACTCTAATATATACAAATCTATCTATACTTTTGTCAAAAATAGGAATCAGAGGACTCCTATTGTTATCTCAAATACAAGCCCAGATTATCAACTTGATTCCTAACCCCTTCACAGCCCCTTGGATACACTGCTTATACCACTTTTCCTCCAGTATTCTAAATACCCAAATACCCTTACGAAGTTTAGCCATTTCAACCATAAATTTATTATTAAAGGTGGCCTCCTCAGAGTCCTCCTTTATTCAATCCTTATACTTGTTTATCCAACAAGGGCTCTTTATAGCATATTCATCCTTTAGTGATACTCTGTTTCTAGCCTTCACTTAATATTAACTAATGTGAAAGCTTACTTGACAGTCTTCAGAGAGGCTTGAGAGGTAATTTGATTGCATAATTCAGAGAGGGGCTAGTGGTACACCTTCTTAGACTCTCTACCTAGGCCATAACAGATACTGGTAGTAATAATTTTTGTTCTGCTAGCTATAAGAAGGGTTTTCTTATAACTTCTTTAGTCATACTCTATTCAGAAACTAAGGACAGTACTTTTAGGATAATTTAAGAGATTTTCAATCTCAGAATAATAGAGACTTTTGTTTCTCAAAGTAACAATATACTTTTTTACAAAGTCTTGGAGGTGGCTAGTTTTTGTTGGAAGTATGGTTGTTGAATAGTGGTTGATTATTGAGATAAGATATTTTGAGAGGGTATATGGTAAGTACTAGCTAGAGGAAAAGCTTTGTTCTGGTTTGTTATTTTAATTATGTGTTCAGTGTTTCTAGTACAAAAATATGTATGCAGCTCATGCTATTGTAAAGACACAGTATAGGTAAGTTATGACAACCTGAACCTATACCGATACTGGTGACCAGGCAGTCCAGTGGTAGGAACAAGTAAGCAAGTAACCACTTGCCTTATGGGTACCCCATGGTCAAGGTCCCCCTGAGAAGAAGAAAGATCCTAGGCACTTAGGTATTTAGATACCTAGTATATGAGTATAGAGAACATAAGTATACTTAGGAACTGTAGGCAGTTGAGTTACCCTACTGTGTAGAGTAATTGGGGAAGGAATACAAATGTCTAACTCTACTGAAGAAGTAGGCAGAGTAATCGGATAAAGTTACCTGGATGCTCAGGTAGGATTACCCTACTCTGGGAGTCTGGTTACCATGCTATGAGAGTTGGGTTACCCTGTCAAGAGCCCTGAGTTATCCTATGTTGCACCATAAAGTCTTGTGGGGAGTTTGGAAAATTTGACCAGAATGTTTGGCATATGAAACTTTATATAATCCCTAAATCTGGGATTCTCTGGGGCACTATTGGTTGAGCTGCACAGCTGTGAAGAAGCTGTAACTGGAAGACATTATTCCTGTCATACACCTCTGGCTCTGCCTTAAGTCCTGGATGTCATGGCCAAACAGTTGTGTGGTTGAGTGCAATCTAGCAAAAGTGGACTTTTGGAGATACACTCCTAACACTCTATATATGAGGGAGTATAGGTAAGAAGGTTATGTAAATTCTCTAAGCTGTTTGGAGTGAAGTGGACTAGAACTGACCAAGATAGTGGAAGCTAACAATTGGGGTCCCTGGGGTACTCCCAGGTAGTATTGGGAATGACCAAGAGAGTTTTACACCTATCAAACCTAAATGTGCCACTATGCTATAGTCTTTGTGAGGGAACATTGAGGACACTAAAAGCATGATTCTTATTGTGACAGAGGTGCTTTCAAGCATAGTGGTCATCGGTAGTGTGTTATGGTTTCCCACTACTCATGTTACTCATGACAGGTAATGACCCTATTCTTCTTCCGAACTGCACTGTGCTGTATTCAAGAGCTCATAGAGTCTCTTGGCCCAATCCCAGTATTTCCACATAAGAATCGGTTTCTCACCGGTGCCAAGAGTGTTGGTCTTTATTCTGTTAACTGGGTCCCCATAGCAGATCGGTTCTTGACTCTATGGTTGATCCACCTAGTGGAGGGTTTGGAGCATACAGGTTTTTGTATTGTAAAGGGCATAAAGTAGTAGATCGAAAATAATAGTAGATGGTTGCGTGAAGCGCTAACCCATTTGTGAAAACACAGCCTTTATATAGGCCTCTTCCCACAACCCTAACCCAGCCCTGATCCTCAAGCAAGGTCAGGAGTGACATCATTTATAACATCATATGACTCAACCAAGTCATGTGCGTAAAACATAAAACATCCCAGGACCTCTACACAATGTCATGTGTGAAAACATAAATCAAATGCAATATAAATCAAATACATAAACAAGCCACATGACCTACTAATAAGGTTACGCATGAAATATAAATGAGTCTGCTGTGCTGGTAAGCCTTACCAGCTAGCCTAGACTCTCCCCATAACATCAACTGTATATCATGTGCGAAATGCACTCAAATATAAACAAGCCCCATGACCTGCTAATGAGATCATGTATGTAAAACCAATTTAAACATAAATGAGTCCCATGACCTGCTGATGAGATCATGTGCGTGAAGGAATAACTTGACTGCATGACTCCAAATAAGGTCATGTGCGAAACGTGTTCCTTGCTTTAATCAACTGGCTAGCGCTCCTCTAGCCCAATCGTGACATTAGCTCCCCTCTCCTACCAGCCTAAGTCCTATTAGGCTAGTCTGTACCCTTATCTCCTGCTGCTTCCAACATCTGGTCGACCCTCTTGCTCATCCACCTCTACGTCTCTCACCAGAGCAATTCTATGTTCTTGATCCTCCTCTCCGGCTTCCTCATCTCTTGCCTGCGTGAGCCGACTTTCTGTTCTGCCAGCCCCGCTCTCACTCTTTCTGTGATTACCTCCCGTTCCAATCGCACACATTGTCTTTCCCCCTCTTTCTTCCCTTTTAGCAATTCTCTGATCTCCGCCCTCAGGGTCACTTCCCAGTCTGCACTGTCTCCCGCCATCCTCCAGAGTACTTCCAGGGAGTCGCCATTGCTCGTGGTCCGGCCCTGTTCTCCATCCCCATTGTGGCTCTGCGGGGATTGTCATGGGCTCATAGGGGTCTTTTCTTTTTTTCTGCCCCCCACTCTCTCTTCGCTTCATCCCAGCAGCAGGTTCTGTGTATTCGACTTGTGCTACTTGTTCATGTTCCAGGGAGCCCAGTGGGCTGGTCTTCAGTGGGGTGTGGTGGCTTCGGCCTGGCCAGCAGCTGGGGCTGAACTTGTTGCCCATGTGCACTTGGCACTCATCATTGAAGCAGCCTGTGAAGGATACATGGTTGTGTTCCTTTTGTTGTTCCGTGAGGTACCGTAGTGGCAGGTCCATTACCTGCATATATTTGTCATTGCCTTGTTCGTTCTCAATTGTGATTTCGTCCCCCGGGCTTGTTGGCGTAACATTCATCGCAACCTTGAATTGCTTTGGGTGCAGTTCCAAAGTTTGTGGTGGGGTACCACTGTCAGTCATGTTCTGGTAGCTAATCGGTTCACTTCGCATGGTACTGAAGTCTACGCTAGTGCAAGCAGGAGTTGAATATCGCGTAGAGTTCCTTGTCGTCTTCTCCATCCATACAAAGAGGCGGAGGGGGCAGTTTCTTCGGTGAAGAAAAAGAGTTTTCTTGGTAGGGTTTGAGGAGGCTTGTGTGGAATGTTCAATAAGTTTGTTTCATTGAGCCAGAGAGGGCAAGTTTATATGCTCGCAATCCATTCTGTTCCATTATCTTGAATGGTTCAAGTTTCTTGCAGTCCAGCTTCTTTGATGGTCTCAAGGTACAGATATTGTGTAGTATCAACCACATCCGCTCGCCGACCATACGGTTCGGGTCAGGCTTCTGCTGCTCATTGCTCTATTCCTTATAACTTGTGTAACGACCCAGCATACGTGAGCTATGGCAGCCGGAACCTACACCCGTACAGGTAGCTCGGAGGCGAACTGGTAGGAACCGGCAGGCAAGTGAGTACTTGACCTACGGAGACCCGATGGCCCGGGCTCCGAGATGAGCAGACTTAGTGGACACAAGTATTTAGGTACATGGCTACGCCCAAGGTTGGTGTCAGCGTACTTAGGGACCTATGAAGGGCCAATACACAGCTAGGCTGGGTAACTAGAGAAAGGCCGAGTGTGTCTATCCCCGGAAGAGGGATAGATAGGGTAACAGGAGAAAATCCACTTGTCCACCGGACAAGATTACCCTACCCACAGAACAGGGTTACCCTGCCTTGAGGCTTGGATTACCCTGTTCAAGGACCTGAGTTACCCTACCTGCCAATACGAAGTCCCTCGGGGAGTTTGGGAAAAATGACTGGAATGTTTGTCACACGAAGCCATGCATAATACTGGAATCTGGGGTTCCGGGAGATGCTATTGGGCGAGCTACGCAGCTACGGAGAAGCTGTAAATTGAAGACATTATTCCTATCATGCCCCTCCGGCCCCGCCTTGAGGCCCGGACGTCATGGGCAAACGGTTGTGTAGTTGTGTGCAGTCTAGCAAAGGAGGATCTTTGGAGACCCGCTTGCAACACCGTATACGTTGCTGCCGTCCGGTCGACCGTAAGCTGTTCGCAGGATATATAAGGGGGCATAGGGTGGAAGGTGGAGTACCTCCTCCAAGTTGTTCGGAGTAAAACGGACCAAAACTGACGGAGTTAACGGGAGTTAACCGTGGGGGTCCCGAAGGTAGTCCCGGGTGGTGCCGGGACGACTGGGAACGTTTTGCACCTACCACGCCCAAGGATGTCCCCAACGCCATAGGCTCTGAGAGGGAAGTGCAGAGACACTAAAAGCATGATTCCTACCGCAGGTAAGGTGTATCCGAGGTAGTGGTCGTGGGTAGCGCCCATTGGATCACTCCTGGACCACCGTACCCTGCGGAAGACACCGGAAGCCCGAGACTCGTAAATAGTAGATAGATAAACCGCTCACGGTAGCTTCCGGCGTCAAGAAGAAATCAACGCGCATGGGAAGGGTGTCATAGATAGTCTAGTTCAGCAAGGGGTCTTGACAGTTAGCCACTGGCAAGTCCCCGATGCGCAGAGGTTTTCACTCCGGCGGGCAGAATGGAAATGCGCCGCAGAAACGATATGCACATATGGTGAACGCCGACTAGAGCGGGTCGACACATACATGCCCCAAAGGGGTGTCAGGAGACGTGTCGGACCGCCCTTAGCGGAGAAGGGTGTGCTCGAACAGTTGGAGTAAACTGATGGGGGAGTTTCTGGCATAAGATAAAACTACCTGAAAGTCTATGCGAGAACTCTCCTACTCCAACAATCAATCCTCTCGAGACCTTAATTGAGTGAAGCGTCAGGCTTAACGATATTAAGTTTTACCGTCTACTTTACTCTTACATTTGTGTGAACTTTTGGCGATAAGTTTGAAGTTGTTTGGTGCGGTCGCAACCTTGGGATCCATCTTCCTAGGGGTGCCCCCGTTACAGTATATCGTTAAGCGAGCTCCTCGCTTAACTCCTCTCCTGATTAATTGTTTTTCGACCTTCGGCACTGACCTTGCGTGAATACTGGTAACCTTGTCTCGAACAAGTAGCCCAGGGTGGAAAGCGCAATGGCTAGTATCGAACGTCGACCCAGAATGGAATCCAACTCGGATTCAGACCTTGACCTTGACGAGAACTCCGCCAACACATTTCGTGCTTCGGTGTTCGCGGACGTCCGCGGTATTGAATGGGACGGTCACCAATTGCTCCTGGAGGCCGCCCCTATTCAACTACCTGATGAATGTGTTGATCTTATGATTACAGACCCTCGCGCTGCGGCGCTTTCGTTCTTCCAAGACGCCGCCCTCGTCCACAACATGCTCCCTCCTCCACCGCAAGGAGTACCCTTTAGCGAGTTCTCCCGCGAGTTCGTCGAACCTTACATCGTCCGGGAGGTATCCAAGTCGATTGAGGATGCGAAGCGGGAACTGAAGAACTGGAATGCCCAGCAGCAGCAGGTGTTCCGTAAACAGATTACTACGGCAGCGGTGGAATGGATGAAGGTACAGCAGGAGGCATACCTGCGAATGTTAAGAGACCAGAAGGCATTGAAGGATCGTATGGCAGCGCTGGAAAGGGCCTTCGCGGGAGGTTATAGTATTGATGCTGAGAATGACGTACTGATGATAGAGGCGGCGCCCCCACTCCCACTTGTCCACACGAAGCTGGAGAACTTCGGGATGGAACTGGCTATGAGAGCCCGGGATGAACAGTGGAGGGCGTACCTAAGCCCCGTGGGCATACGGATGTTGGAAAGCCTCAAGGGGGAAGGATACAGTTATACCTCGTCCTTCACAAGAGCATCAACAGGCTCGCTGTCTGTCCCCTCCTCGATCGCCCGCAGTCGTTCAGGAAGTCCGGCGATTGGACCAACCGATGGGCGTCGGGTTAAGAAAAGGACGTCCAAGCCAAAGGGTATCACAGCACCAGATACACCTGACCCTACTCCTCGGCCGACCCCCGCTCCCATTAACCCCCCTGCAACACCATCGGTTGCAACTCCCGTACCTCCTATTGCTGCCCCAAGACCCACACCTTTACCAGTTTCATTGCCCCCTCCTGATACCTTCCCTGTCGCAGCTTTCCCGCCAACAGTATCGGCTACCCCAGGGTACCGACCGCTGCGTGCGGCTTCACCTGGATTCTTTGAACAGGTCAGGCGCCAGGAAGAGCGAGCACCCATGGCTCCATCACGAGGGACTCCGATCCCCGGACCTGGGACACCCGCTCGTTCCGTTCCTTGGGCACCCGTGATTCCCTCTGCCCCCTCAAAACCAACTCTTCCCTCCATCCTCCCCACGATCACTAGTGGTGAGTCGGACAGCCAAGACGAGTACTGTCTGTCGGGCTGCAAATCGGAAGAAACCCGTATGGGGTGGATTCATTACCACACGTACGGGTGCAGGAAGGGACCACGGACCCCGGTAAGGCACCGAAGAAGACAGAAGGAGGGAGACGGACGACCAACATGTGGGTACTGTGGGTCATGGAGACACGCGGGGCCCCCAATGCAACCTTTGAGTTGTCCAGAGCTTCAGTCGTTTCTGGCGACAACTCAGGCGGCTCCGAACCCAACTCCTGAGAGTGGGCAACGACCTGTTCCACCACCGGCATCAGTACCATCAGGGGCTAACCCCCCCGAGGATGGGAATCAGGATGGCCAGGAGGAAAGGTTTGATGGGTATGATAGACCCCGCGAGACCCCAGGTGGAAATACCGGGGGTAGTGGAGGTGGAAATGGACCACCTGTCGGTGGTACTACGGGAGCAGGTGGAGATCCTGGGGACTCTGACCATGATAGCTCGGATGATGATGATGCCGATTCTCTCCCCGACTTGACCCCTTTTCTCGGCGCTCGCAAGGATGACTGGAGCGACGAGAAGAAACGACGGTGGGACCGCCGTGCTAAGAAGCTGTCAAGGGAACTACGGAGTAGGGCGGCTGCACGACCATCATCTAGACAACGGCAGAAGAAGCCGGAAAAGCTGAGCGGCATTCCGGCGTTTAAGGGAAAGGTCACCGAACTCGCCAGCTTCTTGACGCTGGTAGAGGTTAAGTTCGAGTACTTTGCTGGGTGCAGGTTGACCGATATGGACAAGGTAAACCTGGTGATCCCCCTTCTAGAAGATACTGCCCGAACATGGTATCTTGGGCTGCACTCCCACATCAATAAGGAGGCAGCCAAGCGTACCGGAGTTCCAGTTAATAACAGTAACCCGTTAAGAACGTGGAAAGGATTCCGGGAACGGCTTGAACGGAGTTTCGGCGGTGACCAAGCGGAACGAGACCGATCCCTCCTTGAGTGGCGAGACCTAGTGATGAAGCCACATCACATCGATGAGTACCTGGACAAGATAATTGACTATATGTATAAGCTTAGCTATACAGACCCTGTGCAGGTACGAGATAAGGTACGGTCGGGCATTACTCAAGAAGTGAGGAACGCGTGGGCACTGAAGGAGCCCCATCCTACCGACTTGAACGACTACCTTGATCTTCTTCGGAAGGTTGGACACACACTGGAAGACAACACCCGGTTCAGCAACCGAGTTATCCACCCTGTCCAACGGTCTCAACCAACGGACAAGAAGGAGGATAGGTCCTCAACTTCCGGAAGGTTTAAAAAGAAGGATAAAGGTTCGGGCAGACAGAACCAGCGGTCTGCCAAACCTACTAATTTCAATGCGGGGAAACAGGCAAAGCCGGGGACTTCTGAGTATGCCCTGGCGCATAAGGAAATCCCATCGACTTTGACCGAACGTCGGAGAAAGCACAACCAGTGCACCAAGTGTGGACAAACGGGTCACTTTTGGAGAAAGTGCACCGCGACGTCCCCAGTCGTTAGTTCGTCCAAACAGGCTCGCGGGTTGAAACGGTCAGCCCCGGTAAGCGAGCCCTCAGGTACGGACAAGCGACTAAAGCGCATCGAAGCGCCACCTCCGGCTACCTCGTCAAAGATACTTGAAGTCCGACAGGCATCACCTCAGATTATGGAGGTTGATACTGACGGCTCAGAATAGGTAAGACCCCATTCTGCGAAAGGTATAACCTTAATAACCTGTATCCATAGACCCCTGCGGGATGGATGAAAAGGAGCCCCGGAAGTGGCTTCTGGGATGGGTAAGTACCCCTCTACTGCATGAACGACCCTGATGCTGACTACACCCAGGTGGTGTGGGCAGATAGATGTTGAAGGCCGTGTGCGGTGGACAGGGTGATCTCTCCTTTGTGGGTTTTCAGGTTATTTCCTTTGTTCTAGTTATTTGTATTTCTTTCAGGATTTCTTTAGTGGGACGGACAAGTCATAGGACATTATTTTCGGTTGAGGCTGGGAGAGATCTCGCTCGCGGAGACGCTCGACATTGGGGAAGCAAGGTTGCTTCACTTGGAACCGGTCCAACAGCGGACTTCTACCCACCTCGGGAAAATTTGTTATGTTTAGTACAAGCGGGATTAGTTCAGGCTGGACTTGATTGAATAAATGATACTATGATCAAGTTTACCTGAGGAGGGTTTAGTACCCGAAATCATGCTGGCGTGATAGTAAACACCCTAGCTATTGATAAAACGATTCCCAATCCCTTAACGTTTACCGACCCGTTGTGGCCGCTCTTGTGTCGAAAGGCAAGAGATCAGAATTAGTAAGCCAAGATGACTAAGTCCCTAAGACAAGTGAAGAGGCAGAAGCGTGATAACTTGCCTCGCCATACCAAGTCTATCCACCTGAGGGTAAGGCTAGACTGGAAGATTGGAGCTAGACAGGTAAGCGCTGAGGCGCTCCTGCTACTCGACAGTGGAGCTACTGGGCCAGTGCTTAGTAGCCGATGGGTTAAACAAACGCAGGCACCATGTGTACGACGAAAGGTACATGTGCCGATAAGCGACGCAAGCGGTAATCACATTCCGGGGTCAGGTCTGCACTATACCAAATCATTGGACATGAGAATAGGCGACCACCATAACGAAATGCGGTTTGAAGTCGCGGACATGCCCGACACCAAGGTGGACGGGTACCTACCTATGTCTTGGTTGAAGGACCATAATCCCGACATAGATTGGAAGACAGGATCACTAACCTGGCGCTCAGATTTCTGCAAGGCTAATTGCCTGGCAGAGCAGGGGCGGTTAGTGTTCATGACCGATGAAGAGTTGCTAGCTGAAGACCCTAGTAATGTGTACCTGTTGGGAATTGTACAATTCTCCGATGAGGAAGGTGCTGACATTACTGTCAAGCTACTCCCTGAGTATAAGGACTACGGGGACATCTTCAGTCAAGAACGGATTGAGGCCTTGCCGGAGCACTCAAAGTATGACCACACGATCGAGTTGCTACCCGGGACTCAACCTCCGTTTGGGCCTATCTATCCGTTATCGGAAAAGGAGCTTAAGGCACTCCGGGAATATCTCAATGACATGCTGCGAACGGGGAAGCTACGGCGATCCAGTTCCTCAGCAGCAGCCCCTATCCTCTTTGTGCCAAAACCAGATGGTACATTAAGACTGGTAATAGATTACCGAGGGCTGAACAAAATCACGGTGAAGAGCAAGTACCCTCTACCGCTGATGAATGAACTGCGAGATAGGTTAGGAAAAGCCGTTGTGTTCACTAAGTTGGACTTGAAAAACGGCTACTATCTTCTGAGGATGGCAGAAGGTGAGGAATGGAAGACGGCCTTCCGGTGCAGATATGGACTGTATGAATACACGGTCATGCCGTTTGGGTTATGTAATGCCCCGGCAACTTTCCAGAGCATGATAAATGAGGTCTTTCGAGATCTCATGGATGAAGGAGTCATCGCGTATATGGATGACATCCTGATCTACTCCGAAACTATGGAAGAGCACGTCGCGATGGTAAGGCGTGTAATGGAGAAATTGCGGAAAGCTAGACTATGTGTAAGTATGAAGAAGTCCAGTTTCCACCAACGGGAGGTTGAATTCCTCGGATATAGGATCTCCGATATGGGGATCTCTATGTTGTCGGAAAAGGTGCAGACAATCAAAGACTGGGCACCTCCGACATGCGTCGTCGACGTTCAAAGCTTTATGGGCTTTGCCAACTTCTATCGTCGGTTCATAGAAGGGTTCAGCAAGATAGCGAAACCCCTCACGGACTTGACAAAGAAGGATGTCCGATGGGAATGGACACCTGCATGTGAGCAGGCCTTCAATCATTTAAAGGAAGCGTTCACGTCCAAACCTATCCTAGCACATTTTGACCCTGAACGGCCAACACGGCTAGAAACCGACGCTAGTGACTTTGCATTAGGAGCCGTTCTCTCCCAGTTATGTGAGGATGAGAGATGGCATCCGGTGGCCTACCATAGTAGGAAGTTCCACCCAGCGGAGATTAATTATGATGTCCATGACAAGGAAATGACAGCCATCGTGGCGGCGTTCAAGGAATGGGATCATTTGCTACGCTCGGTAACGGACCAGTTGGTGATCTATACGGATCATAAGAACTTGGAGTACTTCAATAGTACCAAGGTCCTTAACCGAAGGCAGCACCGCTGGGCTGAATTCCTGCAACCATTTAACTTCAAGGTGGTTTACCGAGAAGGACGGTTGAATGAGAAGGCGGATGCTTTGTCGCGGCGTAGGGACTACCGCCCTGAAGGGGGGAGTGATTTTCCGCCACAGTCGTTTTTTCGCCCCGGACAATGGGTTGGGAGCCAGGAACGGGACATCTTGCGACCACAGGTGTTGCAAGTGTGCCAGGGATTTCGGCTCAAGTCTTCCTTTTTGGATCAGTTGCGGGTAGCGATAACCGAAGACCAGGAGTACTTAAGGATCCTGAAGGCAACAGCTGCAGGTATTATTTTAGGTTGAGGCTGGGAGAGATCTCGCTCGCGGAGACGCTCGACATTGGGGAAGCAAGGTTGCTTCACTTGGAACCGGTCCAACAGCGGACTTCTACCCACCTCGGGAAAATTTGTTATGTACAAGCGGGATTAGTTCAGGCTGGACTTGATTGAATAAATGATGCTATGATCAAGTTTACCTGAGGAGGGTTTAGTACCCGAAATCATGCTGGCGTGATAGTAAACACCCTAGCTATTGATAAAACGATTCCCAATCCCTTAACGTTTGCCGACCCGTTGTGGCCGCTCTTGTGTCGAAAGGCAAGAGATCAGAATTAGTAAGCCAAGATGACTAAGTCCCTAAGACAAGTGAAGAGGCAGAAGCGTGATAACTTGCCTCGCCATACCAAGTCTATCCACCTGAGGGTAAGGCTAGACTGGAAGATTGGAGCTAGACAGGTAAGCGCTGAGGCGCTCCTGCTACTCGACAGTGGAGCTACTGGGCCAGTGCTTAGTAGCCGATGGGTTAAACAAACGCAGGCACCATGTGTACGACGAAAGGTACATGTGCCGATAAGCGACGCAAGCGGTAATCACATTCCGGGGTCAGGTCTGCACTATACCAAATCATTGGACATGAGAATAGGCGACCACCATAACGAAATGCGGTTTGAAGTCGCGGACATGCCCGACACCAAGGTGGACGGGTACCTACCTATGTCTTGGTTGAAGGACCATAATCCCGACATAGATTGGAAGACAGGATCACTAACCTGGCGCTCAGATTTCTGCAAGGCTAATTGCCTGGCAGAGCAGGGGCGGTTAGTGTTCATGACCGATGAAGAGTTGCTAGCTGAAGACCCTAGTAATGTGTACCTGTTGGGAATTGTACAATTCTCCGATGAGGAAGGTGCTGACATTACTGTCAAGCTACTCCCTGAGTATAAGGACTACGGGGACATCTTCAGTCAAGAACGGATTGAGGCCTTGCCGGAGCACTCAAAGTATGACCACACGATCGAGTTGCTACCCGGGACTCAACCTCCGTTTGGGCCTATCTATCCGTTATCGGAAAAGGAGCTTAAGGCACTCCGGGAATATCTCAATGACATGCTGCGAACGGGGAAGCTACGGCGATCCAGTTCCTCAGCAGCAGCCCCTATCCTCTTTGTGCCAAAACCAGATGGTACATTAAGACTGGTAATAGATTACCGAGGGCTGAACAAAATCACGGTGAAGAGCAAGTACCCTCTACCGCTGATGAATGAACTGCGAGATAGGTTAGGAAAAGCCGTTGTGTTCACTAAGTTGGACTTGAAAAACGGCTACTATCTTCTGAGGATGGCAGAAGGTGAGGAATGGAAGACGGCCTTCCGGTGCAGATATGGACTGTATGAATACACGGTCATGCCGTTTGGGTTATGTAATGCCCCGGCAACTTTCCAGAGCATGATAAATGAGGTCTTTCGAGATCTCATGGATGAAGGAGTCATCGCGTATATGGATGACATCCTGATCTACTCCGAAACTATGGAAGAGCACGTCGCGATGGTAAGGCGTGTAATGGAGAAATTGCGGAAAGCTAGACTATGTGTAAGTATGAAGAAGTCCAGTTTCCACCAACGGGAGGTTGAATTCCTCGGATATAGGATCTCCGATATGGGGATCTCTATGTTGTCGGAAAAGGTGCAGACAATCAAAGACTGGGCACCTCCGACATGCGTCGTCGACGTTCAAAGCTTTATGGGCTTTGCCAACTTCTATCGTCGGTTCATAGAAGGGTTCAGCAAGATAGCGAAACCCCTCACGGACTTGACAAAGAAGGATGTCCGATGGGAATGGACACCTGCATGTGAGCAGGCCTTCAATCATTTAAAGGAAGCGTTCACGTCCAAACCTATCCTAGCACATTTTGACCCTGAACGGCCAACACGGCTAGAAACCGACGCTAGTGACTTTGCATTAGGAGCCGTTCTCTCCCAGTTATGTGAGGATGAGAGATGGCATCCGGTGGCCTACCATAGTAGGAAGTTCCACCCAGCGGAGATTAATTATGATGTCCATGACAAGGAAATGACAGCCATCGTGGCGGCGTTCAAGGAATGGGATCATTTGCTACGCTCGGTAACGGACCAGTTGGTGATCTATACGGATCATAAGAACTTGGAGTACTTCAATAGTACCAAGGTCCTTAACCGAAGGCAGCACCGCTGGGCTGAATTCCTGCAACCATTTAACTTCAAGGTGGTTTACCGAGAAGGACGGTTGAATGAGAAGGCGGATGCTTTGTCGCGGCGTAGGGACTACCGCCCTGCAGGGGGGAGTGATTTTCCGCCACAGTCGTTTTTTCGCCCCGGACAGTGGGTTGGGAGCCAGGAACGGGACATCTTGCGACCACAGGTGTTGCAAGTGTGCCAGGGATTTCGGCTCAAGTCTTCCTTTTTGGATCAGTTGCGGGTAGCGATAACCGAAGACCAGGAGTACTTAAGGATCCTGAAGGCAACAGCTGCAGGTGACAAAGAGGTCGACCGACATTTCACGACGGAAAAGGGCTTACTCCTGTACAAGAACAGGTGGTATGTTCCCAAGGGTCAGAATCTGAAGCAGACAATCATGAAGGCAGAACATGACTCCCGAATCGCGGGACACTTCGGGACTTACAAAACCATTGGCAGGGTGAGGGCTAACTTCTACTGGCCTAAGATGGATGAGCATATCACTGACTATGTGCGGACATGTGATGCATGCCAAAGAAATAAATCCATCAGGCACAAGAAGTTCGGGCTGCTGGAACCTATCGATGTTCCTATGCGGCCTTGGACAGCAATTTCAATGGATTTCATTGTCGCGCTGCCAGAGTCCGAAGGGTATACCAAGATCTGGGTCATAGTAGACAGGTTTTCGAAAATGGCCCATTTCATACCCCTGACCACTGAGGTACCTATCAAGGAGCTTGCCTTGATATTCCTGAAGGAGGTTTGGCGCCTTCATGGACTGCCAGAGTCAATCATCTCCGACCGAGATAGCCGATTCACATCCAAGTTCTGGATGAGTCTGATGCACTTGCTGCAAGTGAAACTAAACGTTTCGACTGCATTCCACCCAGAGACTGATGGGCAAACCGAGAGGGTTAATCAGACACTGGAGCAGTACTTGCGTAGTTACTGTTCCTATCAACAGGATGACTGGGTCTCGCTGCTACCCCTTGCGGAGTATGCGTATAACACCTCAACATCAGAATCCACCAGGTTGTCACCATTTGAGATCAATTATGGGTTCAACCCACGGACAAACTGGTCGGGTGTTGTGTCTGACAACCAAGGGATACACCCAAGTAGTGAACTCTTGGTTAAGGAATGGGAAGGAACCTGGCAACAGATTCGAGAAACGATTCAACGGGCACAGGAAAGGCAGCGGAAATGGCATGACCAGAAACGGCTGCCATCCCCGGACTATGTTACCTTGGAAGATGTGGCTGCTGGGCGGGCTAAGAAAGCGGACCGCGTGATGTTGAACCGGAAGAACATCCGCACCAAGCGTCCCATGGAGAAGCTGGACCACCGGATGTTTGGCCCTTTCGTGGTCAAACGTCGGGTGGGTACCCGAGCATACGAACTCCAATTGCCCACCCGATGGAGCATCCACCCGGTTTTCAATGTCACGCTGCTGGAACCCTATCGCGAGGATCCGGAATCGGGTAGGATCAAGGAGATCCCTACCCCCGAGCTCGTGGACAATGAGCCCAGTTACGTCATCGAAGCTGTTGTGGACAGTCGCTGGTATGGTGGAACAAAGGCGAAGTTTCCGTCGCGCTTTGTCCAGTACCTGGTTTCATGGGAAGGCTATGGAGCTGAGGAGAACTCATGGGAGCCCTATGAGATGCTAGAAGGGACAGGCTTACAGGCCATGCTAGATTTCCACCAAAGATATCCGTCCAAGCCCAGGGACCATCGGGTCTTGGGGGAATCGAGTCGTGGAAACAAAAGACGACGCTAAACGGTCCGGGACGGACCGTAGAGAAGAGGGGAGTGATGTAACGACCCAGCATACGTGAGCTATGGCAGCCGGAACCTACACCCATACAGGTAGCCCGGAGGCGAACTGGTAGGAACCGGCAGGCAAGTGAGTACTTGACCTACGGAGACCCGATGGCCCGGGCTCCGAGATGAGCAGACTTAGTGGACACAAGTATTTAGGTACATGGCTACGCCCAAGATTGGTGTCAGCGTACTTAGGGACCTATGAAGGGCCAATACACAGCTAGGCTGGGTAACTAGAGAAAGGCCGAGTGTGTCTATCCCCGGAAGTGGGATAGATAGGGTAACAGGAGAAAATCCACTTGTCCACCGGACAAGATTACCCTACCCTCAGAACAGGGTTACCCTGCCTTGAGGCTTGGATTACCCTGTTCAAGGACCTGAGTTACCCTACCTGCCAATACGAAGTCCCTCGGGGAGTTTGGGAAAAATGACTGGAATGTTTGTCACACGAAGCCATGCATAATACTGGAATCTGGGGTTCCGGGAGATGCTATTGGGCGAGCTACGCAGCTACGAAGAAGCTGTAAATTGAAGACATTATTCCTATCATGCCCCTCCGGCCCCGCCTTGAGGCCCGGACGTCATGGGCAAACGGTTGTGTAGTTGTGTGCAGTCTAGCAAAGGAGGATCTTTGGAGACCCGCTTGCAACACCGTATACGTTGCTGCCGTCCGGTCGACCGTAAGCTGTTCGCAGGATATATAAGGGGGCATAGGGTGGAAGGTGGAGTACCTCCTCCAAGTTGTTCGGAGTAAAACGGACCAAAACTGACGGAGTTAACGGGAGTTAACCGTGGGGGTCCCGAAGGTAGTCCCGGGTGGTGCCGGGACGACTGGGAACGTTTTGCACCTACCACGCCCAAGGATGTCCCCAACGCCATAGGCTCTGAGAGGGAAGTGCAGAGACACTAAAAGCATGATTCCTACCGCAGGTAAGGTGTATCCGAGGTAGTGGTCGTGGGTAGCGCCCATTGGATCACTCCTGGACCACCGTACCCTGCGGAAGACACCGGAAGCCCGAGACTCGTAAATAGTAGATAGATAAACCGCTCACGGTAGCTTCCGGCGTCAAGAAGAAATCAACGCGCATGGGAAGGGTGTCATAGATAGTCTAGTTCAGCAAGGGGTCTTGACAGTTAGCCACTGGCAAGTCCCCGATGCGCAGAGGTTTTCACTCCGGCGGGCAGAATGGAAATGCGCCGCAGAAACGATATGCACATATGGTGAACGCCGACTAGAGCGGGTCGACACATACATGCCCGGAGGGGGTGTCAGGAGACGTGTCGGACCGCCCTTAGCGGAGAAGGGTGTGCTCGAACAGTTGGAGTAAACTGATGGGGGAGTTTCTGGCATAAGATAAAACTACCTGAAAGTCTATGCGAGAACTCTCCTACTCCAACAATCAATCCTCTCGAGACCTTAATTGAGTGAAGCGTCAGGCTTAACGATATTAAGTTTTACCGTCTACTTTACTCTTACATTTGTGTGAACTTTTGGCGATAAGTTTGAAGTTGTTTGGTGCGGTCGCAACCTTGGGATCCATCTTCCTAGGGGTGCCCCCGTTACAACTTGTTTGCGCTAGAGTTATTTCATCTTGGAAGATATTAGGTATTTTTATCATATTGTTAGCTTGTGTTATTGTTCTCAGCACTTGGTACTATGCCGGATGAAGTGACTGGTCGCATCCATAATTCGAAAATAAGGGAGTCGTCTTTATCGTCTCTTGTCTTCCATTGTTTTATGTAAACCCTCCTGTAGATCGGAATTCTGTCCAATCGTTTTGTTGATAGTTGATGTAGGCTCGCAGATATTGTTCCAATATTGAGCTTGTTTATTCGGTCTGGCTATCCATTTGTGTATGGAAGGCCCGGCTCAAGTGTCGGCTGACACTTACCTGTCGCATAATTTCTTTCCATACTTCGCATGTGAAGAGGGATCCTCTATCGGAAGTAATACCTTTTGGTAGTCTATGGAGTCTAAAGACTTGGTCTTTAAACAAATTGAAGAATTGTGATGCCAGCATTCCTGTTCTGCATAGTACAAAGTGCACCATTTTCGTAAGTTGGTTGATAATAATACATATGCTATCATGACTGTTCGATTCGCGTAGTCCTCTGATGAAATCTATAGCAATAGATTGCCATGGTCTTCCAGGAGGTTCGAGCAGTTTGAGCAGCCCATAGGGTGCGTGTTTAACCCTTTTCGTTCCTTGGCATGTGTTGCAATTCTTCACATATCTTTTAATATCATTGGGCATTGTTGGCCAGCTGTATAATCGTTGAATCAATGCTGCCATCTTTGCCATTCCACTGTGTCCCACTTGTGGGATGTTGTGATTGCTTTTCATCGTTTCCGTTCGTAAGGCCTCCTTGTCCAGGAGCCTTATTCTGTTGTCCTACCATAGGTATCCATCTTCTTACTGGCATAGCCCGAGGGCTACATTTTTCATTTGTTTCAGGCCTCTCTTTAAGTTCTTCTTCATCTTGTTGCTTTCCTAGTTGCTGGCTGTGCTTCTTCTTATCCATTATTCACATCCTTCATTGTCGATTGTGGCCATTGTTACTTCATTCCGGGATTCGTATCCACTGTCCTGGTCTTCTTCTTTTGGGCAATACCTTTCCCCTGGAGGAAGTATTCTTTGTCTCTGTGACCATTTTTCTTCTTTGTCCAGGAAATCCTCCGTCCTTCATGTCAATGCATTCGGCTTTCCTCCTTCTTTGCCTGGTTGGTATTCTATTTGAAGATGGTATTGGCTTAATGTCTCACTCCATCTAATCTATTGTCCATTGAGTTCCTTGATGGTAGTAAATGCTAGTAGGTTCTTGTGGTCCGTGATGACACGGATCAGATATTGACTTCCTAGCGTATACTTCTTCCTATCCCTAACTATTGAAAAATGGCAAACAGTTCCTTGCCATGAATGTCATAGTTTTGTTCTGCCTTGGCCCATGTTTTTGGTTGAAACACGACAGGTCTCTATAATCTGTCTTTGCCTTGTTGTGAGAGAATACCGGAACATAGGCAGTTGCATACATCAGTCTCACTCATGATGGGTAGTGAGAAGTCAAAATGCCATCGTACTGGTGTCGTAGTAAGTCACTTTCTTATATTGTTAAATGCTCGTTGTTATTTCTCTCCCATTCCTATTTTATTCCTTTTCTTGTTGTATAGTAGCGGGGCTTAGTCACTTGGATAAATCCCTAGATGAATCTTCAGTAGAAGATGACCAAGCCTGCGAAGCTTTGGAGTCCTTTCCCACTTTTGGGTGCCTGCCAGTCATTGATGGCCGTCATTTTGACTGGATCAGCTCGTACTGCTTCTGGGTTGATGATAAATCCTAGGTGTACGACTTCATTTGTATGGAACTCGTATTTCGAAGGCTTTAGTTTGATCCCGGCTTCTTGCAGCGCCTGCAGGATGTTTCAGATGGCTTGGTGGTATTGCTCCATGTTGTCCAAATAGATGACTATATCGTCTAGATAGACAATACAATATATGTCCAGGTACTTGCTCAACTTGCGGTTGAACCACCCTTGCAATATTGCTAGTGTATTGGATAATTCAAAGGGCAGGACTAAATATTCTGATAGTCCATATCGCGTCCTGAAAGACATTTTCCACTTGTCTCCTTCAGCTATCCTTATGTTGTGATATCCGTCTTTGATATCCAACTTTGTATAGTGCTTGGCCCATTCTAGTCATTCCAAGGCCTTCTCGATCAAGGGCAGATGGTATCAGTCTTTCAGAGATGCTGCGTTCAGTCCCCAGCAATCCACACAGAGTCTAAGTTTCCCATCTTTCTTCTTAACGAATAGGATGTATACTCCTGCCCAGGGGGACGATGGTCTGATCCACTGTATTGCCAAGTTCTGTTGGAGGTATTCTCACAGCGCTTGCAATTCCTCTTCCCTTAACAGGTAGAGTTTCATGAAAGGCGCTGCCTTTCGTTCCTCTAGCTTGATCTGGTGATCTGCACTCCTGTGTTTGGGAAGATCCGTTCTTGCATTTTCTTCCAATATGTTGCAGTAGTCATGATATTCTTTCAGGACCAGTTGCCTCAGAGTTATTTTCTTCTTCCTGGCTTCTTCCTTTACTGCGAGTTTTATGCTAATCATTGACGCTTTTGCGATTGTTGGTCTGTCTTCTTCTTCGGCCCATTTCGGGATTCCCATCTGTTCCCCTCTCCGGTAGAGTCCACTGAAAGCCTTTGCTGATAGAAAGAGTATAGTCAGGGGTTTCGCTTCTGTTGTTTTAGTGCAGGTGTTGTCTTTCAGGGTTTCTTGTCCAGTGCTTCCAAATCCTTCCTAGTCTCTTTTTGACTTGTCCAGGTCTTGGACTTCGCGTAGCTCCCTGGTATAGATATTCTTGATAATCACCTGACCTGGGCGATCCTCTTTTGGGATTGTATAGTCCTCATCCTTCAGGTTCATTAAGAGGACATGTACCCCGCCCCTATAGTTTACATGGATCACTCGCGCACCTGTAGTAACCCTGTGTTGGGTGGCTATACCACTGTATGGAGCGATTCTTGCACATGTGCCGTCGGGAAGTCCTACTGCAATTCCTGTTGGGATCATTATCTGTCCTCTAGCGGGGACCATTGCGTATTCCGTGCTGGACAGCTTGTGACCTGCTGCCATCATGGATCCCCCTGTTGATTTCTTGGCATTCGACTGTAATGCTTGTACTCTTATAGCTTCATCGTGAGGGATCATTTCTTCCTCTTTGATGTTCATGTAGAGGAGTTGTGTCCACAGGTTCTCTCTTATTGCTTGTTCTTCCGGGATCGTTGTAATCATTGGGGAAGTTTTCAGGCACAATGGCGTGGACAGTTGGCTGTTGAAGTTGCCTTGGCCTTTTTCCCAATCGATGTTCAGATTGTGTCGTTTTAGCTAAGAAGTTCCAAGTATGGTATCATGCTTCTGCAAATGCGCTACTTGAAACGTCATGGCTTCGTGATGTGATCCTATCTCAATTACAGCTTGCACCATATAGGTGATTGGTGCAGCTTTGCTCTTCTCCCTGTCGACCACATATATGTCTCTTGATTTCTTTGTCTTTTTCAGGCGTAATCCATGGGCTTGGCAGAAATCTCTGTTGATGAAATCTGCCATTGCTCCTGAATCATGCATCTCATTCGTCTTCATGTCTTGGTTCATTGTACATAGTTTTAGTTTAATTATAAGATGTTCATTGTCGTTATTGTAACTGTTCTTGTTCTTGATCATTGCCTGCTTGTTTTTCTTTATTGATATATGTGCGATGCTGGTGGGTTTGCCTTGTCTTTCATCCCGCAAACCACTCTTTATAGGGGACTTTATTCCTCTAAAGTCACCTGCCCATCCATCCTCTCCATAGTGTCCATCTCCGGGAGCTTAGTTTTCATGCATCGACCGTCTTTGATGAAATGCCCCTTCAATCTGCACCAAGGGCACCCATTCTCCTTTCTTCTCTTCCGGTATTCCCAGTCGGACAGCCTTAGCAACCTCCTCTTCCTTCTTCCTGCCATGTGCAGGTCCATGGGGTCTCTGGTGGATGCAGGTGGGGGCGCGTTCATCAGTCGGTAGGTACTGTTGTTGTTGCGCAGTTGAATCTGATGGATTGTTCCAGTTAACTTGTTTTGAGCATGTTCAACCAGGTTCATCCTGTCTTCCTTGTTGATGGCCCATACTACAAAGTTATCAGCAGTCCGATAGGTATGGTGCGAGGCCTTCCAGGCTTCTTGCAGAATCACGTTGGGGCCACCCAAGAGATAGCAGTACTCTATATCTTCATCGTATTCTTCTTCGACAGCTATCATGTAGTATGACGGGGGCACACCTAGCAAGATAGATCCCAAGGTTGCGACCGTACCGAAGAACTTCAAACTTATCGCCAAAAGTTTACACAGATGTAAGAGTAAAGAAAATGGTAAAACTTAATACCAGTAAGCCTGATGCTTCACTCAATTAAGATCTCCAGAGGATTGATTGTTGGAGTAGGAGAGTTCTCGCATAGATGTTCAAGCAGTTTTATCTTATGCTGGAAACTCCCCCATCAGTTTACTGCAACTATTTGAGCACACCCTTCGCCGATAAGGGGGGTGCGACACGTTGCCTGGCACAACCTACGGTCATGCATGTGTCGACAGACTCTAGAGTCATTTACCTTATACGTTTATTGTCTCTGCAGAGCCTTTCCATTTTGCCTGCCGGAGTGAGAACCTCTTAGTATTGGTGTCTTGCCGGTAGCTAACAGTGAAGACACCGGATGAACTGAACTATCCATGACACCCTGCCCATATGCATTGCTCTCTACTTGACCAGGAAGCTACCTTAAGCAGTTTATCTATCTACTATTAACGATTCGCAGGCTTCCAGTGTCTTCCGCAGGATACAGTAGTCTGGGAGGGGTCCAATGAGCACTACCTATGACAACCATCGCCGATCCACCGGACCTGTGGTAGGAATCACGCTTTTAGTGTCTCTGCACTTCCCTTACAGAGCCTATAGTGTTGAGGACACTTTTGGGCTTGATAGGTGTAAAATGCTTGCGGTCGCCTCGGCACGACCCAGGACTACCAGCAGGACCCCCACAGTTAACACCTGTTAAGCCCGCCAGCTTTGGTCTGTTTTACTTCAAACATCCTGGAGGAGATACTCCATCTTCCACCCTATATCCCCTTGTATATCCTGCGAACAGCTTATAGTCGAGCGGACAGCAGCAATGTATGCGCTGTTGCAAGCAGCTCTACAAAGATGCTTCTATGCGAGACTGCACAGCACTACGCAGCTGTTTGCTCATGATGTCCAGGCCTGAAGATCGGGCCTGAAGGGTATGATAGGAATAATGTCTCCAATTTACAGCCTCTTCTGAGCTGCGTAGCCCACCCAATAGCATCTCCCAGAATGCCCCCTTCCAGCATTATGCATGGCTGCGCGGAACCAACATTTTGGTCATTTTTCCCAAACTCCCGGAGAGACTTCTTATTGAAAGGCAGGGCAACTCGGGACTTTAGAAAGAGTAACCCGAGCCTCAGGGCAGGTCAAGCTGGTCCCCAGGGTAGGGTAATCCGGTCCAGTGGGCAAGATGACTTTTCCCTGTTACATGGTCCATTCTGTCACGGGAGATTGACGCTTCTGACATTTCCGCAGTGACCCAGCTCAGCTGAGTAACCGCCGCTTCAGAGGTCCCTCAAGACATGGACACTACTCGAGAGTGTATCCTGGTACCGAAGTACCTGGCCAGCCAATTCTGTTCTCCTCGGAGCGCGAGCCATCGGGTCTCTATAGGTCAAGGAGTTACCTGCCTGCCAGTTGCTACCAGTTCCCCTCCTGGCTACCTGTATGGGTGTAGGTTCCGACTGCTATAGCTTATGTATGCTGGGTTGTTACAACACTCCACTCTTCTGTACGGTCTGTCCCGGATGGTTAGCGTGATCTCCTATTTCCACGGCTCGAATCCCCCTAGACCGTATAGTCCCTAGTCTTGGATGGATACCTTTGGTTGAAATCTAGTATGGCCTGTAAGCCAGTCTCTTTAAGCATGTGATAGGGCTCCCATGAATTCCCCTCACCTCTACAGCCTTCCTATGAAACCAGGTACTGGACGAAGTGTGACAGGAGCTTCGCCTTTGCTCCACCATCCCATGGACTGTCCACCACAGCTGCGATAACGTAACTTCCCTCATTGTCTATAAGTTCCAGGGTAGGTACTTCCTTGACCCTACCTGATCCCGGATCCTCACGATAAGGTTCGAGCAACGTGTAATTGAACACAGGGTGGATGTCCAGTCTGGTGGGCTGTTGGAGTTCATCCGCTTGGGTACCCACCCGACCTTTGACCACGAAAGGGCCAAACACCTGGTGGTCCAGCTTGTCTAACACATGCTTCGTGCAGATGTTCTTTTGCTTCAATATCATGGGGTCTGCTTTCTTTGCCCACCCAGCAGTCACATCCTCCTAGATAACACAGTCTGGTCATGGTAGCCTTTTCTGGCTGTGCCATTGCTATTGCCATTCCTGTGCCCGTTCAATCATTTTGCGAATCTCTCACCAGGTTCCTTCCTATTGCTTAGTCAAGAGCTTACTGCCAGGGCGTATTTTGTGATTATCAGACACCAGTGGCGACCAGTTTGTCCGTGGGGTAAACCCATAATTGACCTCAAACAGTGACAACCAGGTGGATTCCGATGTCCAGGTGTTGTGCGTATATTCTGCCAGGGGCAGTAGCCAAACCGAATGGTCCGATTGGTAGGAGCAGTAGCTACGCAAGTACTCCTCCAGTGTCTGATTAACGCTCTCCATTTCCCCATCAGTTTCAGGGTGGAATGCAGTCGAAAGATTTAGCTTCACTGGCAACAAGTCCATCATACTTATCCAGAACTTGGATGTGAATCGGCTATGTGGGTCAGAGATGATTGACTCTGGGAGTCCATGAAGGTACCAAACTGCCTTTGGGAATATCAAGGGAATTTTATTGATCGGTACCTTAGTGGTCAAGGGTAAGAAGTCAGCCATTTTCCAGAATCTGTCCACAATGACCCAGATCTTGGTATACCCTCCTGACTCTGGTAGCCCTACAGTGCACTCTGTTGCAATCCCTGTCCAAAGCCAGATACGAAGATCAATAGGTGGCAGCAGACCAAACGTCTTGTGCTGGATGGACTTACTTCTTTGGCACGCGTCACATATTCTCATATAGTCCGTGTTGTGCTCGTCCATCTTAGGCCAATAGAAGTTAGCCCTAACCCTGCCAATGGTTTTGCAAGTGCCGCAGTGTGCCATGATTTATGAGCGATGTTCAGCCTCCATGATAGCCTGCCTTAGATTCTGACCTTTGGGGACATACTACCTGTTCCTGTACTGTAGCAAGCCCTTGCCGGTCGTGAAGTCCCGGTCAACCTCCTTGTTACTGGCAGTCGTTGCCTTCAGGATACTTAAGTATTCCCGGTGTTCTTTTATTGCGGCCAATAGTTGATCCAAAAAGGGGGACTGTAGCCGAAATCCTTTGCACACCTGCAACACCTGTACTTGTAAGATGTCCTATTCCTGACTCCCAACCCACTGTCCAGGACGAAAAAATAACTCTAGTGGAAAATCACTTCCCCTTTAAGGACGGTAGTCTCTATGCCACGACAAACGATCTGCCTTCCCATTGAAGCGCTCTTCTTGTTAAACAAGCTTGAAGTTAAACCATTGCAGGAACTGAGCCCAGCGGTACTGCGTACGGTTGAGGAGTTTGGTACTATTAAAGTACTCCAAATTCCTGTGATCCATATGGATCACCAACCAGGCTGTTACTGAGCATAGTGGATGATGCCACTCCTTGAATGCCGCCACAAGGGCCATCATATCTGGGTAATAGATATCATAATTAATCTCTGCTGGGTGAAATTTCGGACTATGACAAGCCACTGGATACCATCTCTCATCTTCACAGAACTGAGGGAGGACGGCTCCTAATGCAAAGTCACTAGTGTCGGTTCCCAGCTGGGTTCGCTATTTGGCATGAAAATGTGCTAACATCGGTTTGGACATAAGTGCCACATTCAAATACTTGAAGGCCTGCCTACAAGCAGGTGTCCATTCCCATCAGACATCCTTCTTTGTCAAGTCCATCAGAGGTTTCGCTATCTTACCGAAATCTTTCTAGAAATGATGGTAGAAGTTGGCAAAGGTTATAAAGCTTTGAACATCGACGACGCAGGTTTCAGGTGCCCAATCCCTGATTCTTTGCACTTTCTCCAACAATACAGAGAATCCCATGTCAGAGATCTTGTATCCGCAGAATTCCACATCCTGTTGGGAGAAACTGGACTTCTTCATGCTTATACACAGTCTGGTCTTCCGCAATTTCTCTATCATGTGTCCCAACATTGCGATATGCTCTTCCCTGGTTTTAGAATAGATCAGGATATCATCCATATACGCAATGACTCCTTCATCCATAAGGTCCCGGAAGACCTCATTTATCATGCTCTGGAAGGTTGCCAGAGTGTTACATAACCGAAAAGGCATGACCATGTATTCATACAGTCCATATCTGCACTGGAAGGCCGTCGTCCATTCCTCACCTTCGGCGATCCTCAGGAGGTAGTAGCCATTTTTCAAGTTCCACTTAGTGAACACACCAGCTTTTTCGCAACCTATCTTGTTGTTCCTTCATCTGCAGCAGAGCATACTTACTCTGAACCGTGATTTTGTTCAGCCCACGGAAATCGATTACCAATGTTAGTGTACCATCTAGTTTGGGCATGAGGAGGATAGGGGCGGCTGCCGAGGAACTGGATTGCTGCAGCTTTCCCTCTCACAGCATCTTATTGGGATATTCCTGCAGTGCCTTAAGCATCTTTTCCAATAATGGATAGATAGGTGCAAACGGAGGTTGAGCCCCAGGTTGCAACTTGATTGTATAGTCATACTTGTAGTGCTCAGGTAGTCCCTCAATGTGCTCTTGACTGAAGATATCCCCACAGTCCTTATATTCGGCAAGTAGCTTAACCGTAATCTTGGCACCTTCCTCATCCTGGAATTGCAAGATTCCCAACAGGTACACATTGCTAGGGTCTTCAGCTAGCAACTCTTTACCGATCATACATACTCACTGCCTCTGCTCTAGTAGGCAGTTAGCCTTGCAGAAGTATGACCGCCAGATTAGTGATTCTGTCTTGCGATCTATGTTAGAGTTATGGTCCTTCAACGAAGACATAGGTATATACCCGTCCACCGTGGTGTCAGGCATATCCGCGACTTCCAAGTACATCTCATTATGATGGTCGCCTATTTTCATTTCCAATGATTTGGTATAGTACGGACCTGAACCAGGAAAGTGATTACCGCTTGTGTCGCTTATGGGCACATGTACTTTTCACTCTTCACAAGATGTCTGAGTCTGCTTAACCCATCGGCTACTAAGCATAGGCCTAGTAGATCTACTATCCAGTAGTAGGAGCGCTTCTGCGCTTACCTGTCTAGCTCCAATCTTCCAGTCTGGCTTCACTCGCAGGAGGATAGACCCACTAAGATGTCATGAGCTGGCTACAGGAGCACTAGCCAGGTGACTGCCGCAAGGAACAGGTTTCGCACATGACGTTGTTTAGATGTCATGTAGTAAGTTATCCTTTCATGCACATAAGCTCATTAGCAGGTCATGGGGCTCATTTATGGTTGGTTACATTTCGCACATGACGTACAGTTGACATCATGGGGAGAGTCTAGGCTGGCCGGTAAGGCTTACCAGCAAGGGAAACTCATTCATGTTACACATGTGACCTCGTTAGTAGGTCATGTGGTTTGTTCATGCATTGGATTTATATTGCCTTTGATTTATGTTTTCGCACATCACACCGTTCAGAGGTCATGGGATGTTTTATGTTTGCGCATGTCACTAGTTTGAGTCAAGATAATGTATTTCACACCTGGTCTCGGTTGAGGATCAGGGTTGGGTTAGGGTTCCGGGAAGAGGCCTATATAAAGGCCGGGTTTTCACAGATGGGTTAGCTCTTCACGCAACCATCTACTATTATTTTTATTCACTACCTGACAATCTTTACGAATACAAAGACTTTACGCTTCAAACCTATCTGCTAGCCGGATCGACTCTAGAGTCAAGGAGCTATCCGCTACACGGACTGGGGTAAGCAAATAAAAGACCGATACCCTCAGTGCTAGTGAGAAACCGATTCTTAAGTGTGAATAGCAAGATAGGGCCTAGGGACCCGCGGAGCTCTAGGACATGGCACAGCACAGTTCGGACGGTTAAGGAAGGTCATTACCTATCGCAAGTAATACGAGTACTGGGAAACTGTAATATATGACCCGGCAAGTTGTCACGTTTGTGCCTCTTCGCTTGTTTTAGGGGCTTAATCATTTTGATCTCTTCCCTTCAAGTTTCAACACAAGGGCAGCCACAATGGGTCAGTAATTTCAAGGCATTGGGATTCATCTTATCAATAGCTAGGGTGTTTCCTATCATACCAGCATGGCTTTGGGTACTCAACCCTCCTGAGGTAAACTTGGAAATAACTCTGTTTATTTGATCATGTCCAGCCTGAACCAATTCTGCTAGTACTAAACATAGCAATTTTAGTGAGGTGGGCAGAGGTCCACTGTGGGACCGGTTCCAAGTGAAGCATCATTGCTTCCCCAATTTCGAGGGTCTCCTCCAGTGAGACCTCACTCAGTCTCAACTGAAATAAAGTCCTCTGACTTGCCCCTCCAGGTAATGAAATCCAGGAGGAAATGCATACTACTAGAACAAAGGAGATAACAGGAAACCCAACAAAGGAAAGATAGCCTATCCCCCCATGCGCGACCCACAATATCTATCTGCCCACACCCCCTGGGTGCAGTTAGTACCAGGCTCCTTCATGCAGTAGAGGGGTACTTACCCATCCCTGAAGCCATTTCCATGGTTCTTCTCCATCCATCCCTCATGGGTCCATGGATATGGGTTAGGAAGATTATACCTTAAGCAGAATAGGTTCTGACCCATTCTGGGCTGTCAGTATCAACCTCCATAATCTGAGGTGATGCCTATCGGACTTCAAGTATGTTTGACCAGGAAGCTGGAGCTGGTGCCTCGATACCCTTTAGCCGCTTATCCGTACCCGAGGGCTCTCTTCCTGGGGCTGATTGTTTCTACCCATGTGTCTGTTTGGATAGGCTAACGCCTGGGGCCGCCCCGGTACACGTCCTCAGGAAGTGACCCATTTGTCCACACATGGTACACTGGTTATACTTTCTCCTATGTTCTGTCTAGGTCGACTGGATTCCCTTATCTGCTATTGTATACTTGGCGGTTGCTGGCTCTGCCTGTTTCCCCATATTGAAATTACTAGCTCTGGCAGGCCTCTGGTTCTGTCTGCCCAAACCCTTTTTCTTCTGTTTAAACCTTCCCAAAGCGGATGGCCTATCATTCTTCTTATCCCTTGGCTGGGACTGTTGGACAGGGTAGATAACATGGTTACTGACCCGGGTGTTGTCTTCCAGTATGTGTCCAACTTTCTGAAGAAGATCAATGCAGTCATCCAAGTCCGTTGAATGGGGCTCCTTGAGTGGCCATGCATTCCATACCTCCTGTGTAATACCCCACCGTACCTTATCCCCTACCGACGCTGGGTCTGTATAGCTAATCTTATTTATATAGTTAATCACCTTGTCCAGGTACTCATCGAGGTGTTGTGCCTTTATCACCAGTTCGCACTACTGAGATAGGATTAGTCCCGTTCTGCTTGGTCATGGTTGGAACGTTGTTCAAGTTATTCTCAGAATCCTTTCCAGGTTCTCAACGGGTTACCTTTGTTACCAGGAACTCCAGTATGCTTGGCTATTTCCTTATTGATGTGGGGGTGCAGCCCTAAATACCATGTTCGCAAGGTGTCTTCTGAAAGGGGTAGCACCAGGTTTATCTTGTCCATAGTAGCGTACCTGCAACTGGCGAAATACGTGAACCTAAACTCCACCTGTGTCAGGAAGCTCGAAAGTTCCGTGACCTTTCCCTTGAATGGTGAAATGCCACTCAGGTTTTCCGGCTTCTTCTGCCACTATCTGGAGGATTGCTGCAAGGTCAATCTGCTTTGCAATTCCCTTGATAGCGTCTTAGCATGGCAGTCCCACCACCGATTCTTCTTGTTAATTCAATCATCATTGCGAGTGCTGCGAAAGGGGGTCAAGTCAGTGAGAGAGTCAGCATGGTCAACATTGGAACTGTCATGGTCGGAGTCCCCAGGATCTCCTCCCACTCCCGCCATACCACGGCCACGTGGCACATTTCCATCTCCACTACGCACTGCATTTCCAGCTGGGGATTCCTGCAGTCTATCGTACCCATCAAACCGTTCCCCCAGGCCATCCTGATTCCAATCCTCGGGTAGGTTAGCCCCTGATGGTACTGATGCTGAAGGTGGAACAGGGTGTCGCCTACTTACAGGAGTTGGGTTAGGAGCCGCCTGAGTTATCCCCAGAAATAGCTGAAGCTCTGGACAGCTTAGGGGTTCTATTAGGGGGCCAGCATGCCTCTATGACCCACAATACTCACATGTTGGTTGCCCCTCTCCTGCCTTCTGCCTTCTTCCGTGCCTCACTGGGGTCTGTAGTTCCTTCCTGCCTGCATATGAGTGGTAATAAATCCTCCCCATCCAGGTCTCTTCCAGTTTGCTACCTGGGAGACAAAACACCTCTTGGCTGCCCGACTCGTTGTGTCTGATCGTGGGGAGCACAGAGGGAAGACCTGGTTTTGACAGGGCAGAGGGAATCACCAGTGCCCATGGAACAGAGCGAGCAGGTGTCCTGGGTCTGGGGATTGTAGTTCCCCAGGATGGAGCCACGGGTGATCTCTCTTCCAGGCACTATACCTGTTTAAAAAATCCAAATCACGCGGCTCACAGTGGCTGGAACCCCAGGGTAGCCAATACTGCTGGTGGGAAGGCTGTAGCAGGAAAGGTATCAGGGGCGGGCAACGAAACTGGTAGGGGTGTAAGTCTCGGGGCGGTGATCGGAGTTATGGGAGTTGCAACTGCAGGTGTTGTGTGAGAAATGATAGGAGCAGGGGTTGGATGAGGGGTAGGGTCAGGCATATCAGTTGCTGTGATACCCTTTAGCTTCGACATCCTTTTCTTGACACGACGTCCATCAGTTGGCACAATTGCGGCACTTCCTGAACGACCATGGGGGATAGAGGAGTGGACTGACAGAGAGCATGTTGATGCCCTTGTGAAAGAAGAGGTGTAGCTGTAGCCTTCGCCCTTGAGGCTTTCCAGCATTCTTATACCTACAGGGCTTGGGTACACCCCCCCTTGTTCCTCTCTGGCTCCCCTTGCCAATTCCGTCACGAAATTCTTGGACTTGGTATGGACAAGTGGAAGTGGGGGTGCAGCCTCTATTATCAGCACATGATTTTCAGCATCAACACTATACCCTCCTGCAAAGGGCCTTTCCAACACCGCCATACGATCCTTCAATGCCTTGTAGTCTTTGATCATCTGGAGGTATGCCTTCTGTTGCACTTTTATCCATTCCACCACTGCTGTGGTAATCTGTTTGCGGAACACCTGGTGATGCTGGTTGTTCCAGTTTCTCATTTCTCGCTTAACTGCCTCCAGTGACTTGAATACCTGGCGGCTGGTTTAAGGTTCGACAAACTCAAGCGCGGAATGGGGAAAGAGGACGCCTCCGCACAGTGGAGGGCTCATGTTCTGGACAAGAGCAGAATCTTGAGAGGATGGAAGCACCTCAGCGCCAGGCTCTGTAATCATAAGGTCAACACCTTCATCAGGTAACGGGAGACGCGCGGCCTCTAAGAGTAACTGGTGGCCGTCACATTGAATATTGCGAACATCCGTGAAAGCCAACGCATGAAATATGTTGGCGGTGCTCTGATCAAAGTCAAGGTCTAAATACACGTTGGATTCCATTCGGGTTTAATGTTCGGTGCTAGCCATTGTGCTTGCCACCCTGGGCTACACGTTTTAGATACAGTTACCAGTATTCAAGCAAGGTCAGTGCTAAAGGTGAGAAAACAATTACCCGGGGGAGGGGTTAAGTGAGGAGGTCGGTTAACGATGTACTGTAATGAGGGCACCTGTGGGAAGATGGATCCCCAGGTTGTGACTACACCGAACCACTACAAACCTATCGCCAAAAGACCAGAAAGATATAAGAGTAAAGAAATGGGTAAAAATTGCGATCGCCACTCCTGACGCTTCATGAAATCAAGTTCTCGTGAGGATTGATTGTTTGAGTAGAAGAGTTCTCGCATAGATGTTCAAGGAGTTTAATCTCATACCAGAAACTCCCCCATCAGTTTACTTTAACTATTTGAGCACAACCTTCTCCTCTAAGCTTGGTCCGACACATCTCTGGACATGCCCTTTGGGCATGTGTGCGGTGACACACTCTGGTCGGTGCTCAGCTTATTCATTTATAGTTTCTGCAGCACATTCCCATTTCCCCTCCTGTAGTGGAAATCTCTTCCCATCAGTGTCTTGCCAGTGGCTAAGAGGCAAGACTCCTGTTGAACTGGACTGTCCATGACACCCTTCCCATATGCATTGCTCTCTACTTGACACGGCAGCTACCCTGAGCTGTTCATCTATCCAACTCCTACAATTCTTGGGCTTCCAGTGTCTTCCACAGGATACGGTGGTCTGGGAGGGGTCCAATGAGTGCTACCCATAACCACCATCTCGGATCTACCTTACCTGTCGTAGGAATCATGCTTTTAGTATCTCTGCACTTCACTTCCAGAGCCTATAACATTGGGGACAATTTTGGGCTTGATAGCTGTAATACTTTCCCAGTCGCCCTGGCACCACCTGTGACTACCAGCTGGACCCCCACAGTTAACACCTATTAACTCCATCAGTTTTGGTCTGTTTTACTCTCAACAACTTGGAGGAGGTACTCCATCTTCCACCCTAGGCCCCCCTATATACCCTGCAAATAGCCTATGGTCCAGCGGACCCTAGTGAGGTATACTGTGTTGCAAGCAGGTCTGGAACGATCCTCCCTTGCTAGACTGCACACAACTACACAGCCGTTTTCCGATGATGTCAGGGCCTCAGGGCGGGGCCAGCGGGGTATGATGGGAATAGTGTCTCCAATTTACAGCTTCTGTGGAGCTGCGTGGCTCGCCCAATAGCGTCTCCCAGAACCCCAGAATCCCATGTTATGCATAGCTTCGCATGACAAACATTCTGGTCATTTTTTCTACACCCCACAACGGACTAGGTATTGAAAGGTAGGGTCACCCAGGACTTTAAACAGGGTAACCCGAGCCTCATGGCACAGTAACCTAACCCTGAGGGTAGGGTAATCTTGTCCTGTGGGCATGATGACTTTTCTCTGCTACCCTTGCTATTCCATCGCCAGAGACAGACGCTTCTGACCTTTCTCCAGTTACCCAGCTTAGAAGAGTAACTGCCCCTACCGAGGTCCCTAAGTGTGCTGACACTGCTCCGGAGTGTATCCAGGTACCTAAGCTCCTGGCCAGCTAATCGTGTTCATCTCCCAGCCTAGGCCATTGGGTCTCTATAGGTCAAGTGGTTACTTGCCTGCCGGTTCCTAACAGTCCGCCTCCTGGCTACCTGTATGGGTGTAAGTTCCGACTGCCATAGCTCGTGTATACTGTGTTGTTACATGCGGAACTTGCGCCTGAAGTCGGAAAGGTTGTCTTTTCCGCGCCTTATCCTTTCCCGCTTTGCTCTTGCCGTCTCTTGGGAATTCCTGTCTCTGAACTGAGTGTGGAGAGTTTCCTTAAACTCCTTCCATGAGGCCCATATCCGCTCTCGCTGTCCTTCCAGGTAGGGCATTATCCATCGCGCGGCACCTTCACTCATGCAGGACTCTGCACAGTCCACCTTGATCGTATCTTTTCCAATGCTGTACTCCTTTACCTTGAAGTACAGTTTCAACTACCTGGGGAACCGTCCTAACCTTTTACGGTATCCCGCAAGGAGGTCCTGTTCTCTTGCTTTCGGTCTCCATTCTGGGTGCACATTGCTTGCCACTGGGAATCTTGTCATCCGGTATTTGTTCATCATGATGGCTTATGCAACAGGCCCCGTCGGGCATGCTGGCATTGCTGCAGCAGCGATCCTCCTTGGTCGCGGTGTGTCTCTGTGGGGGAACCACCTGGGGGTGAGGTTGGTTAGGGTGGGACTGGGGTTGCAGCTCATGAGGGTTGGCTTGCTGCTTTGCCTAGTATCTCTTGTAGTCGTCTTAGGTCCAGGGTGTTGTCCGTGAGGTCGACATCTCTTTTGTTATCTTGCATGAACCCCGGGTTCCTTGTAGTTGCCAATTTATTGTCATTAGGTATCACAGGAGACGGAACCAAACATTACAGTTTCCTACTACTTGTGTTACTCGTGACTGGTACAGACCTTATTCTTCTTCTGAACTGCCCGGCGCTGCGTCCAAGAGCTTGTCGAGTGCCTTGGCCCTATCTTAGTATTCACATATAAGAATTGTTTTCTCACCAATGCTAAGAGTACTGGTCTTTATTCAGTTAACTGGGTCTGTGTAGCAGATTGGTTCTTGACTGTATGGGTGATCCGTCTAGCGGAGGGGTTCGATGCGCAAAGCCTCTTGTATTGTAAAGACTGTAAAGTAGTAGACAGAAAATAACCGTAGATGGTTGCCTAAACAGCTAATCCATCTGTGAAAACCTAGCCTTTATATAGGCCTCTTGCCATAACCCTAACCCAGCCCTGATCCTCAAGCAAGGTCAGGTGCGAAATCATTCATAACATTATATAAATCAACCGAGTCATGTGCGCAAAACATAAAACATCCCATGACCTCTAAATGATATCATGTATGAAAATATAAATCAAACACAATATAAATCAAATACATAAACAAGCCACAAGACCTACTAACGAGTTCAGGCAGGAAACATAAATAAGTCTGCCTTGCCGGCAAGCCTTACCAGCCAGCCTAGACTCTCCCCATAATATCAACTGTATCTCATGTGCGAAATACAATCAAACATAAACATGCCCCATGACCTGCTAATAAGGTCATGTGCGTAAAACTAATTCAAACATAAATGAGCCCTAGGACCTGCTGACAAGGTCATGTGCGGGAAAGAAGAACTAGACTGCATGACTTCAAATGAGGTCATGTGTGAAACCTGTTCCTTGCTTCAGTCATCTGGCTAGCGCTCCTCTCGCCAGATTGTGACATAGTGCCTATTGGATCACCATGCCAGACACCCCACTGGGGGAGCCTTGGAGCGCTCTTGGCTCAATTGAAGTAGATAGATTGGGTAGACCAGAGGAGTCAACAAGGGTGTCTATTGATGAAATATACATGGGAAGGCATTCATATATTTGTCAGGTCTCCCTGGTGCATTGACGGTTAGCTACTGGCAAGATACTGATGCAAGTCGGTTTCCAAACTGAGAGCAAAAACTGAGACGCACTACAGAAGCTGAACTGCACATAGAGGTTACTGGCTAGGGTGTGTCGACATGTGCATACCTATGGGAATGTGGAAGAAGTGCTGGACCACCTTTAGTGGAGAAGAGTTTACTAGCAAGGTTGGAGTAAACTGATAGGCGAGTTTCTGGCATAAATTCTACCTACTTAAATCTATGTGAGAATCCTCGTACTCCAATACAATCAACATCCTCTCAAGGCCTTAATTGGGTCAAACATTTGGCTGATTAATATTAAGTTTTATAGTGCACTTTACCCTTATATTTATATGTGAACGTTGGGCAATAGGTTTGAAGTTCTTTGGTGAAGTTGTAACCTTTGGGTCCATCCTCCTTGGGGTGCCCTCATTGCAGTAAACCATTACACAACCTTCTTGCTTAACTCCACTCCTCATTGGTTGTTGTGCAACCTTCGGCAGTGACCTTACATCAATACTGGTACTGTTGTGTGGAACAAGTCGGCCTGGGTGGCAGGTGCAAAGACTGGTACCAAACTTGAAACCCACATGGACCTGGACTCTGAGTTGGATATGAGTGGGAGGCTTCATAGTGACCCCGTGGGAGCTGCCCCCTTGCAAGCCGCAGTCTTCATAGATGGTCACTGTGTTTGTATATGAATATCAAGGATGGTTGATTGAGACAACCTCTATTGTACTACCTGATAAATGCGGTGACCTCTATTACACAAAAGACGAACTAGCATAGCATAATAGGCATCTCACGTGAATTTTAGTAGAAGTTCATGTGTTCGATTACAGGGTCTATCAGGATGTTTTTGCAAATAAGATAATTTCTACTAATAGAACATCAGCACAAAACCTGCAATTATGGCAGCACTGAAGATCACCGATGGAGGGATTTTCCCTAAATCCTCAAGGGAAGATTCTTGGCTATCCTGAAAAGGTCAAATAAATTGATTTATTCAGTTAGAGGTATGGAAAAATGTATACACACATCACCCATCTGCAGAACTAATAGATGCCAAGCAGGAGGAGGTCAGTTACTACAATAGGAGTCCTCGGCTGCCATAAAAGTAGCAAGACTGAATTTCAAGTCAATTGGTGGTAACGGGGGCACCTCTAGGAAGATAGATCCCAAGGTTGTAACGGCACCGAACAACTTCAAACTTAGGGCCAAAAGTTCACACAAATGTAAGAGTAAAGTAAGCGGTAAAAGTTAATATCGTTAAGCCTGAGACTTCACTCAATTACGGTCTCGGGAGGATTGATTGTTGGAGTAGAAGAGTTCTTGCATAGACTTTCAGGTAGTTTTATCTGATGCCAGAAACTACACCATCAGTTTACTCCAACCATTCGAGCACACCCTTCTCTGCCAAGGGCGGTCTGACATGTCTCCAGACACACCCTTCGGGCATGCATGTGTCGACACACTCCAGTTGGAGTTCACCTTATGCTGTTATCGCTTCTGCGGTGCATTTGCATTTTGCCCGCTGCGGTGAAAACTTCTGCGCATTGGTGTCTTGCCAGTGGCTAACAGTCACGACGCCACGTGAACTGGACTATCTATGACATCCTTCCCATTGGTATTGATCTCTACTTGGCCCCAGAACCTACCTTGAGGGTTTTATCTATCTAGTACTTACTGTTCTCAGGCTTCCGGTGTCTTCCGCAGGGGATGGTGATCCGGAAGGAGTCCAATGGGCGCTACCCATGACCACTACCTCAGACCCACCTTACCTGTGGTGGGAATCATGCTTATACTGTCTCTGCACATCCCTTTCGGAGCCTATGACGTTGGGGAGACTTTCAGGCTTGTTAGGTGTAAAACTCTCCTGGCCGCCCTGCACCACCCGGAACTACCTTTGCGACCCCTATGGGTAACTCGAGTTAACTCCGTTAGTTTTTGTCCGTCATACTCTGAACAACTTGGAGGATGTACTCCAGCTTCGGCCCTATGCCCCTTTGTATATCCTGCGAACAGCTTACGCTCGACCGGATGGCAGCGATGTATACAATATTGCCAGCAGGTCTGCAAACATTCCACTTTGCTAGACTGCATGCAACTACGCAACCGTTGGCCCCTGACATCCGGGCCCTAAGACGGGGCCGGAGGGGTAAGATAGAAATAATGTCTCCAATTTCCAGCTTCTTCGGAGCTGCCCAGCTCACCCAATAGCAACTCCCGGAACCCCAGATTCCAGTATTCTACGTGGCTTCGCGTAACAAACATTGCGGTCATATTTTCCGAACTCCACGAGGGACTTCGTATTGAAAGGTAGGGTAACGCAGGACTTTGGTCAGGGTAACTAAAGCCCCATGGTAGGGTAACATGATCCTGCGCGTAGGGTAACCTTGTCCATCAGACAAGATAATTTTTCCCTGTTACCCTGTCTATCCTGTTGCCGGCGATAGACATTTCTGACCTGTCTTCAGTTACCCGGCCTTGCTGAGCAACTGACCCTTCAGAAGTCCCTAAGTACGCTGACACCTCCGCCAGGTGTACGCAGGTACCTAAGTACCTGGGCAGCAAATTCTGTTCACTCTCGCAGCCCAGGCAATTGGGGCTCCGTAGGTCAAGAACTTACTTTCCTGCTGGTTCCTACTAGTTCGCCTCCAGGCTACCTGTATGGGTCTAGGTTCCGACTACCATAGCTCATGTGTGCTGGGTCGTTACATCACTCCCCTCTTCTCAGAGGTCCCTCTCTGACCGTTAGGTTCGTCTGTTATTTCCCTGAGTCGATTACCCCAAGACACTATGGTCCCCGGGCTTGGATGGATAACTTTCGCGGAAATCCAGCATGGCCTGCAAGCCTATCCCTTCTCGCCTCTCATAGGACTGCCATGAATTCACCTCAGCCCCGTACCCTTCCCATGAAACCAGGTACTGGACAAAGTGTGACGCAAACTTGGTCTTTGCTCCACTGTACCATCGACTGTCCACAACAGCTGCCATAGTGCAACTTGGCTCATTGTCCACAAGCTCTGGGATAGGGACATCCTTGACCCTGCCTGATCCCAGATCATCACCCTATGGTTCGAGCAATGTGCCAATGAAAACTGGGTGAATGCTCCATCTGGCGGACAGTGGGAGTTCTTAGGCTCGGTTACGTACCGGACGTTTGACCACCAAAGGTCCGCACATGCGGGGGTCCAGCTTCTCTATTGGACGCTTCGTGCGTCCGTTCTTTCCGTTCAACCTCACGCAGTAGGCTTTCTTTGCCCGCCCAGCAGCCACATGCTTCAAGGTAACATATTCTGGGGATGGCAACCTTTTCTGGTCATGCCATTTCCGTTGCCTATCCTGTGCCCATTTAATCGTGTCTGGAATCTCCTTCCAGGTTCCTTCCTCTTCCTTAACGAAGAGCTCACTGCTCGAGTGAATCCCTTGATTATCAGACACGACACCCGCCCAGTTTGTCCTGGGGTTAAACCCATGGTTGATCTCAAATAGTGACCATCTGGTCGATTCTGATGTCGAGATGTTGTACGCATACTCCGCCATGGGTAACAGCGAAACCCAATCATCTTGTTGGTAGGAACGGTAACTATACAGGTAATGCTCCAGTGTCTGGTTAACACTCGCGGTTTGCCCATCAGTTTCAGGGTGGAATGCAGTCGAAACATTTAGTTTCACTTGCCACAAGTGCATTAGACTCATCCAGAACTTGGAGGTGAATGGGCTATCTCCATCGGAGATGATTGACCCGGTGAGTCCATGAAGGCGCCAAACTTCCTGCAGGAATATCAAGGCAAGCTCCTTGATAGGTACCTTCGTGGTCAGGGGTATGAAATATGCCATTTTCGCCAATCAGTCCACCATGACCCAGACCTTGGTATACTATGCAGACTCTGGTAGTGCTACCGTGAAGTCCATTGATATCGCTGTCCACAGCCGCATAGGCACATCACTGGGTACCAGCAGGCCGAACTTCTTGTGCCTGATGGACTTATTACTTTGGCATGCATCATATGTTCGCGCATAGTCGGTGATGTGCTCGTCCATCCTTGGCCAATAGAGGTTAGCCCTAACCCTGCCAATGGTTTTGTATGTCCCGAAGTGCCCAGCGATTCTGGAGTCATGTTCAGCCTCCATGATTGTCTTCTTTAGATTCTGGCCCTTGGGAACATACCGCCTATTCATGTACAGGAGTAAGCCCTTTTCTGTCATGAAACGTCAGTCGACCTCTTCGTCACCAGCAGCCATTGCCTTCAGGATGCTTAAATGTTCCTGGTTTTCCTTTATCACTGCCCCGAGGTGATCCAAAAAGGAAGACTGGAGCCGAAATCAATAGCCCATCTGCAACACTTGTGGTCATAAGATGTCCTGTTCCTGGCTCCCAACCCACTGTCTGGGGAGAAAAAATTACTGTGGCGGAATATCACTCCCCTCTTCAGGGGGGTAGTCCCTACGTCGTGACAAAGCATCCGCCATTTCATTCAACCGCCCTTCGTGGTAAACCACCTTGAAGTTAAATGTTTGCAGGAACTCAGCCCAGCAGTGCTGTCTTTGGTTAAGGACCTTTGGACTATTAAAGTACTCCCAATTCTTATAGTCCGTATAGATCACTAACTGGTCCGTTATGGAGCATATGAAATGATCCCATTTGTTGAATGCCGCGACGATGGCAGTCATTTCCTTGTCATGGACGTCACAATTAATCACTGCTAGGCGGAACTTCCGAAAATGATAGGCCGCTGGATGCCCTCTCTTGTCCTCACAAAACTGTGAGAGGACGTCTCCTAATACAATGTCCCTAGCATCGGTTTCCAGCCGTGTTGGCTGGCCAGGGTCAAAATGTGCGAGGATAGGTTTGGACGTAAACGCCTCCTTCAAATGGTTGAAGGCCTGCTCACACGCAGGTGTCCATTCCCATCGGACAGCCTTCTTTGTTAAGTCTGTCAGAGGTTTCACTATCTTGGTGAAACCCTCTATGAACCCACGATAGATGTTGGCACAGCCTATAAAGCTTTGAATATTGAGGACGCATGTCGGAGGTGCCCAACCCCTGATTGTCTGCACCTTTTCCGACAACATAGAGATCCCCATATCGGAGATCTTGAATCCACGGAATTCAACCTCCCATTGGTGGAAACTGGACGTCTTCAGGCTTACACATAGGCTAGCTTTCCTCAATTGCTCCATCACACCTGACACCATTGGGACATGCTCCTCCATAGTTTCGGAGTAGAGTAGGACGTCATCCATGTACGCAATAACTCCTTCATCCATGAGATCCCAAAAGACCTCATTTATCATGATTTTGAAAGTTGCGGGGGCATTCACAACCCAAGCGGGATGACCGTGTATTCATACAGTGCATATCTGCACCGGAACACCATCTTCCATTCCTGACCTTCTGCCAACCTCAGAAGGTAGTAGGCGTTCTTCAAGTCCCACTTGGTAAACACAGCGGCTTTTCCTAACCTATCTCGCAGTTTATTCATCAATGGTAGAGGATACTTACTCTTCACCGTGATTTTGTTCAGCCCTGAGTAATCTATTACCAGTCTTAATGTACCATCTAGTTTTGGCACGCACAGGATAGGGGCTGCTGCCGAGGAACTGGATCGCTGTAGCTTTCCTATTCGCAGCACGTGATTGAGATATTCCCGCGGCGTCTTAAGCCACTTTTCCGATAAGGGATGGATAGGCTCAAACGGAGGTTGAGTTCCAGGTTGCAACTCTATCATAGGGTCATACTTTGCGTACTACAGTCATGCGTGAATCCATTTTTGACTGAAGATATCCCCATGGACCTTATACTCGGGGAGTAGCTTAACTGTAATGTTGGCACATTCCACATCGGAGAATTGCAAGATTCACAATAGGTACACATTACTAGAGTCTTCGGCTAGTAACCCTTCATTGGTCATCAACAGTAACCGCTCCAGCTCGGCCAGGCAGTTAGCCTTGCAGAAATCTGAATGCCAGGTTAGTGATCCTGTGTTCCAATCCATGTCGTGGTTAGGGTCTCTTAACCAAGACATAGGTAGGTCCCCATCCACTTTAGTGTCCGGCATATCTGCGCCTTCAAAGCGCATCTCATTGTGGTGGTCACCTATCCTCATATCTAATGACTTGGTATAGTGTAGACCTGACCCAGGAATGTGATTACCGCTAGCATGCTTTATTGGCACATGTACCTTTCCTCATACACAAGGTTCCTGAGTCTGCTTAACCCATCGGCTACTAAGAACTCGCCCAGTAGCTCCACTATCGAGTAGCCGGAGAGCCTCCGCGCTTACCTGTCTAGCTCCTATCTTCTAGTCTAACTTGACCAGCAGGTGGATAGACTTGGTATGATGAGGCAAGTTCTCACACTTCTGCCTCTTCGGTTGTCTTGGGAACATAGTCATCTTGGCTTAGTGAATCGTTTCAGTCTTCCACTTTTCAACACAGGAGAGGCCACAACAGGTCTGTAAATGTCAAGGGATTGGATTCGTCTTTTATCAATAACCAGGGTCTTTACTATCACGCCAGCATGATTTCGGGTACTAAACCCCCCTCTGGTCAACTTGGAAATAGCACCATCTATTTGACCAAGTCCAGCCTGAACCAATTCTGCTTGTACTAAACATAACAAATTTCACCGAGGTGGGTAGAAGTCTGCTGCAGGACAGGTTACAAGGGAAGCTGACTTGCTTCCCCAATGTCGCGGGGCACCTCGAGCAGGACCGCACCCAGCCCCACCTGAAATAATGTCCTATGACTTGCCCATCCAGCTAAGGAAATCCTGAAAGAAATACGTATAACTAGAATAAAGGAAATAACCAGAAACTCAACCAAGGAGAGACAGCCCAGCCCACCATGTGCGGCCGGCAACATCTACCTGCCCACACCACCTGGGTGTAGTCAGTATCAGGGTCATTTATGCGGTAGAAGGGTACTTACCCATCGCCGAAGCCACCTTCATGGCTTATGTCCATCTATCCCTCAGGGGTGTATTCCGAGCCATCAGTATCAACCCCCATGACATGAGGTGATGCCTGGCGGAGTTCAAGTATCTTTGACCAGAAAGCCGGAAGGGGCACTTCAAAGCCCTTTAGTCTCTTGTCCGGTCCTGTGGGCTCTCTTACCGGTGCTGCCTGTTTCAACCCAGGAGCCAGTTTGGATGGACTAACAACTGGGGCCGTCAGGGTACACTTTCTCCAAAGGTGAGCTGTTTGACTGCACTTTGTGCACTGGTTGGGCTTCCTCCGGCGTTCAGTCAAAGTCGACGGGATCTCCTTACATGCTATTGCATACCCGAAAGTCGCCGGCTTGACCAGTTTTCCCACGTTGAAATTAGTATGTTTGGCAGAGCTCTGGTTCTGCCTGCCCGAACCTTTTTCCTTCTTCTTGAACCTGCCCGATGCCGAGGATCTATCCACCATCTTATCAGCAGGTTGAGACCGGGGGGCTTGGTGGATATCGCGGTTACTGAACCGCTTGTTGTCCTCCAGTGTGTGCCCAACCTTCCACAGAAGACCAAGGTACTCCTTCACGTTGGTCGGATGGGGCTCCTTTAGTACCCATACATTCCGAATCTCGTCTGTGATGCCTGATCGAACCTTGTCTCGTACCTGTACTGGGTCTGTACAGCTAAGCTTATACTTATAATCAATTATCTTATTCAGGTACCCATCGAGGTGATGGGGCTTTATCAGAAGGTCTTGCCACTCGAGAAATGATCTATCTCACTCCGCCTGGTCTCCGCCCCTACTTCGTTGCAGCCGTTCTCAGAACACTGCCTATGTGCGTAAGGGGTTGGTGTCTTTGAGAGTGACTCCAGTGCGCTTGGTCACTTGCTTAGTAATGTGCCTATGCAACACCAGATACCATGCCCAGGCGGAGTCTGCAAGAAGGGGGATTAGTAAGTTTGCCTCATCCATGTCGGTTAACTTGCACTCTGTGAAGTATTCAAATTTGACCTCTACCAAGGTCAAGAAGCTCGCGAGTTCTGTAACTTTACTCTTGAATGAAGCGATACCATATAGCTTTTCCAGCTTCTTCTGCCGGTGTCTTGGTGTAGGGCTAGAAGCAGAACAAGTACCCCTCCAGGCTCTCACCAGCCTCTTGGCCGGGTCATCCCACCGACGATTCTTCCCTTTGCTGCAGTCATTCTTGACCGCACCGACGAATGGGGTCAAGTCCGGGCGAGAATCGCCATCGTCACCAATATCCCAGCGGTGAGGGTCGGAGTCCCCAGGATCTCTGCCTGCTCCCGCCGTAACACCTGTGGGTGGTGCATTTCCGTTCCCACTACCTCCCGTATTCCCACCTTGGGATTCATGGGGTCTATCGTACCCAGCAAACCATTCCTCCCGGCCATCCTGGTTACCATCCTCGACGCGGTTAGCCCCTGATGGTCCTGATGCCGGTGGTGGAACAGGGCGTCGCCCACTCTCAGGAGTTGGGTTGGGCCCCATCTGTGTTATCCGCAGAAAAGATAGCAACTCTGGACAACCCAAGGGTTGCATCAGCGGGCCAGCGTGCCTCCATGACCCACAGTACCCACATCTTGGTCGGCCATCTGCTTCTTTCCGCCTCCTTCTATGCCTCGCAGGGGTCCGTGGTCCCTTCCTACACCCATAGGAGTGGTAATGAATCCACCCCATCTGGGTCTCTTCTGACTTACAGCGTGACAGACAGAACCCGTCTTGGCTGTCTGAATCACCACTAGTGATGGTGGGGAGAGCGGCAGGAAGACTTGGCCTTGAGGGTGCGGTAGGGATGACCGGTGCCCAAGGAACCCCACGAGCTGGTGTTCCTGTCCAGGGCATAAGGGTCCCTTGCGATGGAGCCTCAGGTTCTTGCTCTTGGTGGCGCCATACCCATTCAAAGAACCCAGGTGACACAGCGCACATCGACCGGAATCCAGGAAGTGCTGTAGCTGGTGGTAGGAAAGGAGCGGTAGGAGGCGCATGAGAACCAGGAACTGTTAGGGGAACTGGTAGAGAGGTGGGTCCTGGGATGGCGATGGGAGGTACAGGAGTTGCAACCGACGGTGTTGCAGGCAGAATGTTCGGGGAAGGGGTCGGACGAGGAGTTGGGTCCAGCGTATCTGGAGCCATGATACTCTTCGGTTTGCACCTCCTTTTACTTACTCGACATCCATCAGTTGGCCCAGCCATGAGTCGCACCGAACGACTACGGGCAATTGAGGGACGGACCGACAGTGAGCCTGTAGATGCCCTTGAGAAGGAGGAAGTATAACTGTAGCCGTCACCTTTCACGCTTTCCAACATGTGTATACCGATTGGGCTCAGGTAGGCCCTCCATTGCTCGTCTCTGACGCTCATGGCCAATTCCCTCCCGAATTTCTCGGGCTTGGTATGGACGAGGGGGAGTGGGGGCGTGGCCTCTAACATCAGTACATCATTCTCAATATCAATACTGTACCCTCTTTCGAAAGCCTTTTCCAACGCTGTCATCGGAGTTGGCAATGCCTGCTGATCCCTTATCATCCGCAGGTATGCCACGTGCCGTACTTTTATCCATTCCACCAGTGCCATAGGGTTCTGTTTCCGGAACACCCCCTGCTGCCGGGTGTTACAGTTCACTAGTTCCTGCTTCGCTCCCTCAATACACTTGGCTACCTCCCAGATGATGTAAGATTCGACGAACTCGCTAAATGGGACCCCTAGGGGTGGAGGAGGGGTCATGCTGTGGACAAGAGTAGGGTCTCGGAAAAATGAGAGTGCCGCAGCATGAGGGTTTGTAATCATGAGGTCCAGGCATTCACTCGGTAACTGAATTGGAGCAGCCTCGCAAAGCAAGTGATGACCATCTCAGGCAATACCATGAACATCCGCAAAAACTAACAAGCGAACTGTCTTGGCGGCATGTTCGCCAAGATCAAGGTTCGAATGCGAGTTGGATTCCATTCTGGATGGAAGTTTGGTACTAGCCATTACACTTTCCACCCAGGGCTACTTGTTCTAGACAAGGTTGCCAGTATTCACGCAAGGTCGGTGCCGAAGGTCGAAAACAATCAATCAGGAGAGGAGTTAAGGGAGCAGCTCACTTAACATTATACTGTGATGGGGGCACCCCTAGGAAGATGGATCTCAATGTTGCGGCCGCACCGAACATCTTCAAACTTATCACCAAAGGTTCACTGCAATGGAACAGTAATGCAAACGGTAAAACTCAATATCATTAAGGCTGATGCTTCACTCAATTAAGGTCGTAAGAGGATTGATTGTTGGGGTAGGAGAGTTCTCGTATAGACTTTCAGGTAGTTTTATCTTATGCTAGAAACTCCCCTATCAGTTTACTGCAACCATTCAAGCAGACCCTTCTCCGCTAAGGGCAGTCTGACATGTCTCCAGACACACTCTTCGGGCATGCATGTGTCGACACACTCTAGTCGCCATTCATCTTATGCAGTTCTTATTTCTGCAGTGCATTTCCATTTTGCCCACCGGAGTGAAAACCTCACCCTATCGGCGTCTTGCCAGTGGCTAACAGTCACGAGGCGGCATGAACTGGACTATCTATGACACCTTTCCCATTTCCATTGATCTCTACTTGGCCCCGGAAGCTACCATGAGGGTTTTATCCATCTACTATTTACAGTTCTCGGGCTTCCAGTGTCTTCCGCAGGGGGCAGTGCCCCGGAAGGGGTCCAATGGGCGCTACCCATGACCACTACTGCGGACCCACCTTACCTGTGGTAGGAATCATGCTTGTATTGTCTCTGCACATCCCTTTCCGAGCCTATAACATTGGGGACACTTTCAGGCTTGGTAGGTGTACAACTGTCCCGGCCGCTCCGGTACCACCCGGGACTACCTTTGGGACCCCTATGGGTAACTCGAGTTAACTCTGTTAGTTTGGGTCTGTTTTACTCTGAACAACTGAGAGGGGGTACTCCACCCTCCGTCCTATGTCCGCTTATATATTCTGAGAACAGCCTGTGGGCAACGGGATGGCAGCGACATATACGGTGTTGCAAGCAGGTCTGCTGACATTCTACTATGCTAGACTGCACACAACTAGGCAACCATTCGCCCATGACGTCCGGGCCTTAAGGCGGGGCCGGAGGGGTATGATGGGAATAATGTCTCCAATTTACAGCTTCCTCGGAGCTGCCTAGCTCACCCAATAGCATCTCCCGGAACCCCAGATTCCAGTATTGTGCGTGGCTTCGGGTGATGAACATTCCTGTCATCTTTCCCAAATTCCCCGCGAGACTTCTTATTGAAAGGTAGGGTAACTTAAGACTTTGAGCAGGGCAACCCAGGCCCCATGGCAGGGTAACCTCATTCTGCGGGTAGGGTAACCTTGTCCTGCAGACAAGATAACTTTTCCCTGTTACCCTGTCTCTCCCATCGCCAACGATAGACATTTCTGACCTGTCTTCAATTACCTGCCCTGGCTGGGCAACTGCCCCATCAGACCTCCCTAAGTACGCTGACACCTCCCCCAGGTGTACCCAGGTACTTCTGTACCTGCCCAGCTAATTCTGTTTATTCTCAGAGCCCGGGCTATCGGGTCTCTATACGTCAAGTACTCACTTGCTGGCCGGTCACTACCAGTTTGCCTCCAGGCTATCTGCATGGATGTAGGTTCCGACTGCCATAGCTCATGTGTGCTGGGTCGTTACAACTATCCATGATCGTGTTATCATTTCTTACTTTCAGGTCCACCAGGGGGCGGATTCTTCCATCTGACTTAGGTTGTACAAACATGGGTGCGGCTCCGGGAACCTCATGTCATCCAATGACTCCAGCTCGTAATTTTTCGCTTATCCACTTCATGAGTTTCTCCTTTTATGCTTCTGGGATTGAGTATGTCGGTTGGTTTTTTAGGTCGGCTGGATCCTTTAGCCGAATATGGTGGTCAATCTTNAGCTGAGCAACTGCCCCTTCAGAAGTCCCTAAGTATGCTGACACCTCCCGCGTGTGTACCCTGGTACCTAAGTACCTGGGTAGCTAATTCTGTTCACTCTCGAAGCCCGGGCCATCGGGTCTCCGTAGGTCAAGTACTTACTTGCCTGCCAGTCCCTACCAGTTCCCTCCCGGCCACCTGGATGGGTGTAGGTTCCGACCGCCACAGCTCATGTGTGCTGGGTCATTACAAGCAGCCACATCTTCTAAGGTAACATGGTCTGGTGATGGCAACATATACTGGTCATGCCATTTCTGTTACCTTTCCTGTGCCCATTGAACTATTTCTCAAACCTCCTGCCAGGTTCCTTGCCATTGCTTAACCAAGAGCTCACTGCTAGGATATATTCCTTGATTGTCAGACACGACACCCGACCAGTTTGTCCAGGAGTTAAACCCATAGTCGATCTCAAATGTCGACAACCTGGTGTATTCTGATGTGGCGGTGTCATATACATACTCCGCAAGGGGTAACAGTGAAACCCAATCATCACATTGGTAGGAACAGTAACTACACAAGTACTGCTCCAGTGTCTGATTAACCCTAGCGGTTTGCCCGTTGGTCTCGGGATAGAATGCAGTCGAAACATTTGGTTTCACTTGCAACAAGTGCATTAGACCCATCCTGAACTTGAATGTGAATCTGCTATCTCGATGGGAGATTATTGACTCTGAGAGTCCATTAAGGCGCCGAACTTCGTTCAGGAATATCAAGGCAAGCTCCATAATAGGTACCTCAATGGTGAGGGGTATGAAATGTGCCATTTTCGAGAATCTGTCCACTATGACCCAGACCTTGGTATACCCTTCGAACTCTGGCAGCGCTACAATAAAGTCCATTGAAATCGCTGTCTGCGGCCACATAGGAACATCAATAGGTTCCAGCAGCCCGAACTTCTTATGCCTGATGGACTTATTTCTTTGGCATGCATCACATGGTCGTACATAGTGGGTGATGTGCTAGTCCATCTTTGGCCAATAGAAGTTAGCCCGAACTCTGCCAATGGTTTTGTATGTCCCGAAGTGCCCCATGATTTGGGAGTCATGTTCAGCCTCCATGATTGTCTGCTTCAGATTCTGCCCCTTGGGAACACACCACCTGTTCTTGTACAGGAGTAAGCCCTTTTCCGTCGCGGAATGTCGGTCGACCTGCTTGTCACCGGCGGCCATTGCCTGCAGGATCCTTAAATATTCCTGGTTTTCCGTTATCGCTACCCACAGCGGATGCAAAAAGGAAGACTGGAGCCGAAGTCCCTGGCATACCTGAAACACTTGTGGTCGTAAGATGTCCCGTTCCTGGCTCTCAACCCACTGTCCACGGCGGAAAAACTACAGTGGCAGAAAATTACTGCGCCCTTGCAGGGTGGTAGTCCCTGCGCCATGACAAAGCATCTGCCTTTTCATTTAACTGCCGTTCTCGGTAAAGCACCTTGAGGTTAAACGGTTACAGGAATCCAGCCCAATGGTGCTGCCTTCCATTAAGGAACTTGGTACTACCAAAGTACTCCAAATTCTTATGATCTGTATAGATCACTAACTGGTCCCTTATGGAGCGTAGCAGATAATCCTATTCCTTCACTGCCATCACTATGGCAGCCATTTCCTTGTCATGGATGTTATAATTAATCTCCGCTGGGTGCAACCTGCGACCATGATAGGCCACTGGATGCTATCTCTCACCTTCATAGAACTGGGAGAGGATGGCTCCTATAACAAAGTCGCCAGCGTGGGTTTCCAGCCTGGTTGGCCATTCAGGGTCAAAATGTACTAGGATAGGTTGGGACGGAAATGCCTCCTTCAAATGGTTGAAGGCCTGCTGACACGCAGGTGTCCATTCCCATTGGACATCCTTCTTTGTCATGTCTCTAAGAAGTTTCCCTATCTTGCCGAAACCTTCTGCGAAGCGACGATAGAAGTTGGCAAAGCCCATAAAGCTTTGAAAGTCGATGACGCATGTTGGAGGTGCCCAGTCCCTGATTGTCTGCACCTTCTCCGACAACATAAAGATCCCCATATCGGAGATCTTGTATTGGCAGAATTCAACCTCCCATTGGTGGAAACTGGACTTCTTCATAGTTATACATAGTCTAGCTTTCCGCAATTTCTCCATCACAAGTCTCACTATTGCGACATGCTCTTCCATAGTTTCGGAGTGGACCACGATGTCATCCATGTATGCAATGACTTCTTCATCCATGAGGTCCCGAAAGACCTCCTGTACCATGTTTTGGAAAGTTGGCGGGGTACTACACAACCCAAATGGCAGGACTGTGTATTCATATAGTCCTATCTGCACTGGAAGGCCATCTTGAATTCCTCACCTTCTGCCATCCTCAGAAGGTAGTAGCCCTTCTTCAAGTCCAACCTGGTGAACACAACGGCTTTTCGTAACCTACCTCGCAGTTCATTCGTCAATGGTAGAGGATACTTACTCTTCACCGTGATTTTGTTCAGCCCTCGGTAATCTATTAACAGTTTTGCGGTACCTTCTGGTGTTGGAGCGAAGAGGATAGGCGCTGCTGCCGAGGAACTGGATCGCCGCAGCCTTCCCGTTCGTAGCATGTCATTGAGACATTACCAGAGTGCCTGAAGCTTCTTTTCAGATAACGGATAGATAGGCCTAAACAGAGAATGAGTTCCGGGTTGCAACTTGATCATATGGTCATACTTCCCGTGCTCTGGTAGGGCCTCAATCCATCCTTAAATGAGGATATCCCCATAGTTCTTGTACTCAGGGAGTAACTTAGCTCCAATGTCGGCCCCTTCCGCATCGGAGAATTGCACAATTCTCAATAGGTACACATTTCCAGGGTCTTTGGCTAGTAACTCCTCATCGGTCATGAACACTAACCACCCCTGCTCTGCCTCACAGTTAGGCTTGCAGAAATCTGAGCATCAGGTTAGTGATCCTGTCTTCCAATCTATGTCGGGGCTCTGGACCTTCAACCAAGACATAGGTAGGTACCCATCGACCTAAAGGTCGGGCATATCTGCCCCTTCAAAGCGCGTCCCATTACGGTGGTCGCCCATCCTCATCTGCAATGAATTAGTATAGTGTAGACCTGACCCCAGAATGTGATTACCGCTCGTGTCGCTTCTTGGCGCATGTACCTTTAGTCGTACACAAGCTGGCTGAGTCTGCTTAACCTATCAGCTACTTAGGATAGGCCCAGTAACTCCACTATCGAGTAGCAGTAGTGCCTCCGCGCTTACCTTCCTAGCTCCTGTCTTCAAGTCTAGCTTGACCCGCAGGTGGACAGACTTGGTATGACGAGGCAAGTTGGCATGCTTCTGCCTCTTTGCTTGTCTTGGGGACTTAGTTATCCTGGCTTAGAGAATCCTGATAGTCTCTTGCCTTTCAACACAAGAGTGGCCACAACGGGTCGTTAAATGTTAAGGGATTGGGATTCGTCTTTTATCAATAACTAGTGTGTTTACGATCACCCCAGCATCATTTCGGGTACTAAACCCTCCTCAGGTAAACTTGAAAATATCACGGTTTATTTGGTCAAGGTCAGCCTAAACCAATTCCACTTGTACTAAACATAACAATTTTCCCCGAGGTGGGTAGAAGTCTGCTATTGGACCGGTTCCAAGCGAAGCTGCCTTCCTTCCCCAATGTTGCGCGTCTCCGTTGGCAAGACCTCACCCAGCCTCCACTGAAATAATGTCCAATGACTTGACCATCAAGCTAAGGAAATCCTGAAAGAAATACGTGTAACCAGAGCACAGGAAATAACCAGAAACACAACAAACAAGAGATAGCCCAGCCCACCATGCATGGCCAGCAACGTCTACCTGCCCACGCCACCTGGGTGTAGTCAGTGTCAGGGTTGTTTATGCTGTTGAAGGGTGGTTACCCACCTCCGAAGCCACCTCCATGACTCATGGCGATCTATCCCTCAAGGGGCTATGTGTAATAGGGGCACCCCTAGCAAGATGGATCCCAAGGTTTCGACCACACCGCACAACTTCAAACTTAGCGCCAAAAGTTCACCCCAATCTACGAGTAAAGTAAGCGGTAAAACTTAATATCATTAAGCATGATGATTCACTCAAGTAAGATCTCGAGAGGTTTGATTGTTCCAGTAGGAGAGTTCTCGACTAGACTTTCAGGTAGTTTTATCGCATGCCAGAAACTGCCCCATCAGTTTACTCTGACCATGCGGGCATACCCTTCTCTGCCAAGGGTGGGCTGACATGTCTCTGGGTACACCCTTTGGGCATGCATGTGTCGACACACTCCAGTCGGCGTTCACCTTGTGCAGTTATCATTTCTGCGGTGCATTTCCAATTTGCCCACCAGAGTGAAAACCTCTGCGCAACAGCGTCGTGCCAGTGGCTAACAGTCAAGGTGCCGTATAAACTAGGCTTTCTATGACATCTTTCCCATTTGCATTGATCGCTATTTGGCCATGGAAGCTACTGTGAGCGTTTCATCAATCTACTATCTACAGTTCTCGGGCTTCCGTTGTCTTCCACAGGGGATGGTGAGCCGGAAGGGGTCCAATGGGTGCTACCCATGACCACCACTCCAGACCCACCCTGCCTGTGGTAGGAATCATGCTTGTAGTGTCTCTACACATCCCTTTCAGAGCCTATGACATTGGGGACACTTTCAGGCTTGGTAGGTATAATACTCTCCCAGTCACCCATGCACCACCCGGGACTACCCTCGGGACCCCCACGGTTAACTCCCGTTAACTCCGTCAGTTTTGGTCCGTATTACTCCGAACAACTTGGAGGAGGTACTCCACCTTCCACCCTATGCCCCCTCGTATATCGTGTGAACAGCCTGCGGTCGAGCGCACGGCAGCGACATATATGGTGTTGCAAGCATGTCTGCAAAGATTCCACTTTACCAGACTGCACAAAACTAGGCAACCGTTTACCCATGACGTCCTGGGCTCAGGGAGGGGCTGGAGGGGTGTGATAGGAATAATGTCTTCAATTTACAGGTTCATCGAAGCTACGTAGCTCGCCTCATAGGATCCCCCAGAACCCCCGATTCCAGTATCACACATGGCTTTGCGTGACGAAAATTTTAGTCAATTTTCCAGAACTCCCCGAGGGACTTCGTATTGAAAGATAGGGTAACTTAGGACTTTGGGCAGAGTAACCTGATCCCGAGGGTAGGGTAACCTTGTCCAGTGGACAGAAAAACTTTTCGCTATTACCCTGTCTATCCCGTCGCCGGCGATAGGCATTTTGGACCTCTCTCCAGTTACCCGGCCTAGCGGAGCAACTGCCTCTTCAGAAGTTCCCGAAGTACGCTGACACTGCTCCCGGGTGTATGCAGGTACCTAAGTCCCAGAGCAGCCAATTCTCCGCATTCTCGGAGCCCGGGACATCGGGTCTCCGTAGGTCAAGTACTTACTTGCCTGCTGGTTCCTACCAGTTCCCCTCCTGGCTACATGTATGGGCATAGGTTCCGTCTGCCATAGTTCATGTCTGCTGGGTTGTTACATCACTCCCCTCTTCTCTACCGTCCGTCCTGCACCGCTAGCGTCGCCTCTTATTTCCCCGACTCGATTCTCCTAAGACCCTATGGTCTCTGGGCTTGGACAGATATCCTTGGTGGAAATCCAGAATGGCCTGTAAGCCTGTCTCTTCTAGCATCTCATAGGGCTCCCATGAATTCTCCCCGGGCACGTAGCCTTCCGATAAAACCAGGTAAAGGACAAAGTGCGACAGAAACTTCCCCTTCGCTCCTCCGTACTATTGACCGTCCACTATAGCTTCGATAACGTAACTGGGCTCATTATCTACAAGTTCCGCAGTAGGGCCTTCCTTGACCCTACCCGCTGCCGGATCCTCACGACAGGGCTCTAGCAATGTAATATTGAAAACTGGGTCGATGCTCCATCTGGTGGGTAGTTGGAGTTGATAGGCTCGCTTACCCACTCGACGTTTGATGAGGAAAGGGCCAAACATCTGATGGTCCAGCTTCTCCATCGGGCACTTGGTGCGGATGTTCTTTCGCTTTAAATCACATGGTCCGCTTTCTTCGCCCACCTAGCGGTCACATCTTCAAGGGTAACAGAGTCCGGTGATGTCAATCTTTCCCGGTCATGCCATTCCCGTTTTCCTTCCTGTGCCCATTGAATTGTTTCTCGAATCTCTTCCCAGGGTCCTTCCCATTCCTTGACCAAGAGCTCACTGCTAGGGTGTATTCCTTGAGTATCAGACACGACACCCGACCAGTTTGCCCTCGGGTTCAACCCATAGGTGATCGCAAATGGTGACAACCAGATGGATTCTGATGTCGAGGTGTTTTTCGCGTACTTCACAAGGGGTGACAGCAAAACCCAATCATCTTGTTCGTAGGAACAGTAACTACAGAAGTACTGCTCCAGTGTCTGATTAACCCTCTCGGTTTGCCCATCAGTCTCCTGGTGGAATGCAGTCGAAACGCTTAGTTTCACTTGCAACTAGTGCTTTCAACACATCCAGAGGTTGGATGTGAATCAGCTATCTCGATTGGAGATGATTGACTCTGGGAGTCCATAAAGGGGCCAAACTTCCTTCAGGAATATCAAGGCAAGCTCCTTGATAGGTACCTCACCGGTCAGGGGTATGAAATGGGCCGTTTTCGAGAATCTGTCCACTATGACTCAGATCTTGGTATACCCTTCAGACTCTAGCAGCGCTACAATGAAGTCCATTGAAATTGCTGTCCGCGGTCGTGTAGGAACATCAATAGGTTCCAGCAGCTTAAACTTCTTGTGCCTGAGGGACTTATTTCTTTGACATGCATCACATGTTCGCACATAGTCGGTGATGTGCTCGTCCATCTTTGCCCAATAGAAGTTAGCCCTAACCCTGCCAATGGTTTTGTACGTCCCGATTTACCTTGCGATTCAGGAGTCATGCTCAGACTCCATGATTGTCTACTTCAGATTCTGGCCCTTGTGAACATACCATCCGTTCTTGTACAGGAGTAAGCCCTTTTCCGTTGTGAAATATCGGTCGACCTCTTTGTCACTGGCAGCCATTGCCTTCAGGATCCTTAAATATTCCTGGTCTTCCTTTATCGCTACCTGCAGCTGATCCCAAAAGGACCACCAGGGCTGTAACCCCTGGCACACCTGCAATACTTGTGGTCGCAAGATGTGCCGTTCGTGGCTCCCAACCCACTGTCCAGGGTGAAAAAACGACTGTGACAGATAATCACTCCCCCCTTCAGGGCGGTAGTCCCTACGCCGCAACAAAGCATCTGCCTTCTCATTCCACCATCCTTCCCGGTAAACCAGCATGAAGTTAAACAGTTGCAGGAACTCACCCCAGTGGTGCTCCCTATGGTTAAGGACCTTGGTACTGTTAAAGTACTCCAAATTCTTATGATCTGTATATATCACCAATTGGTCCATTGGTGAGCGTAGCAGGTGCTCCCACCCCTTGAATGCCGCCACGATGGCAGTCACTTCCTTATTATTGACATTATAATTAATGTGCGCTGGGTGAAACTTCCTACTATAGTAGGCCACGGGATGCCATTTCTCATCTTTACAGAACTGGGAGAGGACGGCCCCTAATGCGAAGTCATTAGCGTCGGTTTCCGGTCGGGTTGGCCATTCTGGGTCAAATTGTGCTAGGATAGGTTTGGACGTAAACACCTCCTTCAAATAGTTGAAGGCCTGCTCACAGCCAGATGTCCATTCCTGTTGGACATCCTTCTTTGTCAAGTCTGTCGCAGGTTTTGCGATCTTGCTAAAACCCCCTATGAACACACAATAGAAGTTGGTAAGGCCCATCAAGTTTTGAACGTCAACGACGCATGTCGGAGGTGCCCAATCCCTGATTGTCTGCACCTTCTCTGACATCATAGAGATCCCCATATCGGGGATCCTGTATCCGCGGAATTCAACCTCCCGTTGGTGGACACTGGACTTCTTCATGCTTACACATAGTCTGGCTTTCCGCAATTTCTCCATCACACGTCTCACTATCACGACGTCCTCTTCCATAGTTTCGGAGTAGACCAGGATGTTATCCATGTACGTGATGACTCCTTCATCCATGAGAACCCAAAAGACCTCCTTCATCATACCTTGGAAAGTTGCCGGGGCTTTACACAACCCTAACGGCAGGACCGTGTATTCCTTCACTCCATATCTGTACCGGAAGGCCATCTTCCATCCCTCACCTTCTGCTATCCTCCGAAGTTAGTAGCCGTTCGTCAAGTCCAACTTGGTGAACACAGCGGCTTTTCCTAACCTCTGTCGCAGTTCATTCATCAACGGTGGAGGATACTTACTGTTCACAGTAATTTTGTCCAGTCCTGAGTAATCTATTACTACTCTTAATGTACCATCTGGTTTTGGCACGAAGAGGATAGGGGCTGCTACCGAGGAACTGGATCGCCGTAGCTCTCCCGTCTGCAGCATGTCATGGAGACATTCCCGGACTGCCTTAAACCCCTGCTCCCATAAAGGATGGATAGCTCCAAACGGACCTTGAATTTCGCGTTACGACTCGATCATATGGTCATGCTTCCAGTCCTGCGGTAGTGCCTCAATCTGTTCTCTACTGAAGGTGTCCCCATAGTCCCTATACCTGGGGAGTAGCTTAACTGTAATGTCAGCACCTTCCTCATTGGACAATTGCACAATTCCCAATAGGTACATTTTACTAGTGTCTTCAGCTAGTAACTCATCATCAGTCATGAACACTAACCGCCCCTGCTCTGCCAGGCATTTAGCCTTGCAGAAATCCGAGCGCCAGGTTGGTGATCCTGTCTTCCAATCTATGCCGGGGTTATGGTCTCTCAATCAAGACATAGGTAGGTACCCATCCACTTTGGTGTGGGGCATATCCGCGACTTACAAGCGCACCTCATTGTGGTGTTCACCCATCCTCATCTCTAATGACTTGGTATAGTGTAGACCTGACCCCGGAAGGTGATTGCCGTTGGTGTCGCTTATCATCCCTGGTACATTTCGTCGTACACAACATCCCTGAGTCTGCTTAACCCATCGGCTACTAAGCACCGGCCCAGTAGCTCCACCAATGAGTAGCAGGGTTGCCTCCGCGCATACCTGTCTAGCTCCTATCTTCCAGAGTAACTTGACCCGCCGGTGGATAGACTTGGTATGACGAGGCAAGTTGTCACGCTTCGGCCTCTTCACATATCCTAGGGACTTAGTCATATCGGCTTAGTAAATCCTTTTGGTCTCTTGCCTTTCGACACAAGAGCATCCACAACGGGTCGGTAAACGTTAAGGGATTGGGATTCGTCTTTTATCAATAACTAGGGTGTTTACTATCCTGCCAGCATGATTTCGGGTACTAAACCCTCCTCCGGTAAACTTGAAAATAGCACCATTTATTTGATCAGGTCCAGCTGGAACCTATTCCGCTTGTACTGAACACAACAATTTTTCCCAAGATGGGTAGGAGTCCACTGTCCGACCAGTTCCAAGGGAAGCATCCTTGCTTGTGCAATGTCGAGTGTCTCCTCAAGCAGGACCTCACCCAGCCGCAACCGAAATAATGTCCTATGACTTGCCCATCTAGATAAGGAAATCCTGAAAGACATTCATATAACTAGAACAAAGGAAATAACCAGAAACCCAATCAAGGAGAGACAGCCCCACCCACCACGCGCAGCCCACAACATCTACCCACCCACACCACCTAGATGCAGTCAGTATCCAGGTCATTTATGCGGGAGAAGAGTACTTAGTCATCTCCACAGCCACCACCATGGCTCATGTCCATCTATCCCTCAGGGGTCTATGACTGCGGGTTAATAAGGTTACACCTTAAAAAGAATGGGTTCTTACCTATACTGAGCCATCAGTATCAACCTCCATGATCTGAGGTGATACCTGGTGGACTACAAGTATCTTTGATGAGTAAGCCACAGGGGGCGCTTCAATGCGCTTTAGTTGCTTGTCCATCCCTGTGAGCTCCCTTACCGGGGCTGACCATTTCAGCCCACGAGCCTGTTTGGATAAACTAACAACTGTGGCCATCGCGGTGCGCTAGGTGCAAAAGTGACCTGTATGACCGCACTTGGTACACTGGTTGTGCTTCCTCCGGCACGCGGTCAAAGTCGATGGGATTTTCTTATGCCGTATCGCATACACAGAAGTCGCCGGCTATGCCTGTTTCCCCACGTTGACATTAGGGGGTTTCGCAGACCTCTGGTTGTGTCTGCCCTAATCTTTTTCCTTCTTCTTGAACCTACCCGAGGTCGAGAATCTAGCCTCCTTGCTATCAGTCGGTTGAGACTGGGGGGCTGAATGGATAACACCGTTACTGAACCGCTTGTTCTCCTGCAGCATCTGCCTGACCTTCCGGAGAAGATCAAGGTACTGGTTCAGGTCGGTCGTATGTGTCTCCTTAAGTGCCCACGTATTCGGAACCGCTTGTGTGATGGCAGATCGAACCTTGTCTCATACCTGTACTGGGTCTGTACTGCTCACCTTATACATATAATCAATTATCTTATCCCGGAACTCATTGATGGGATGGGGCTTCATTATAAGGGCTCTCCACTCGAGACGAGAGCAATCGCGCGCGGCCTAGTCCCTGCTAAAACTTCGTTCCCAGTGTTCTGGAAACCCTTACCATATCCGTAAGAGGTCGCTGTCTTTCACAGGGATGCCACCGCCCTCGGCGGCTGTAACAGGGGCACCCCTAGGAAGATGGATTCCACGGTTGCAACTGCACCAAACAACTTCAAACTTGTCGCCAAAAGTTCACACAGATGTAAGAGTAAAGTAGACGGTAAAACTAAATATCGTTAAGCCTGATGCTTCACTCAATTAAGGTCTTCAGAGGATTGATTGTTGGGGTAGGAGAGTTCTCGCATAGACTTTCAGGTAGTTTTATCTTATGCCAGAAACTCCCCCATCAGTTTACGCCAAACATTCGAGTACACCGTTCTCCGCTAAGGGTGGTCCGACACATCTCCTGGCAAACCCTTCCAGCAGGCATGTGTCGACACACTCTAGTCGGAGTTTACCTTATGCAGTTATCGTTTCTGCGGTGTATTTCCATTTTGCCGGCCGGAGTGAAAACCTCTGTGCATCAGTGTCTTGCAAGTGGCTAACAGTCAAGGCGCCTCATGAACTAGACTATCTATGACACACTTCCCATATGCATTGATCTCTACTTGACTCCAGAGGCTACTGTGAGCGGTTTATCTATTTACCGTTTGCGGGTCGCGGGCTTCTGGTGTGTTCCGTAGGGCACAGTTGTCCGTGAGTGATCCAATGGGCACTACCTATGACCACTACCACGGATCTACCTTACCTGTGGTAGGAATCATGCTTTTAGTCTCTCTGCACTTCCCTTCCACAGCCTATAGCATTGGGAGCATGTTCGGGCTTGGTAGGTGTAAAACTCTCCAAGTCGCCCCGGCACCACCCAGGACTACCTTTGGGACCCCCATGGTTAACACTAGTTAACTCTGTTGGTTTTGGTCCATTTTACTCCGAACAACTTGGAGGAGGTACTCCACCTTCCACCCTAGGCCCTCTTATATATCCTGTGACCAGCTTATGGTCGACTGGACAGCAGCGACATATACCGTGTTGCAAGCATGTCTCTAAAGATTCCTCTTTGCCAGACTGCACGCAACTACACAACCGTTTGCCCATGACGTCCGGGCCTCAAGGCGGGGCTGGAGGGGTACGAGAGGAATAATGTCTTCAATTTACAGCTTCATCAAAGCTACGTAGAGCGCCCAATAGCATCCCCCGGAACCCCAGATTCCACTAACATTCATGGCTTCACGTGACAAACCTTGCAGTGAATTTTCCGGAGCTCCCTGTGGGACTTCGTATTGAAAGGTAGGGTAACTCAGGAGTCTGGGCAGGGTAACCCAAGCCCTAAGATAGGGTAACCTGATCCCGAGGGTAGGGTAACCTTGTCCAGCAGACAAGATAACTTTTCCCTGTCACCCTGTCTATTCCATCGCCAGCGATAGATCTTTCTGACCTGTCTCCAGTTACCTGGCGTAGCTGAGCAACCACCCCTTCAGAAGTCCCTAGGTACGCTGACACTGCTCCCAGGTGTATCCAGGTACCTAAGTCCTGGACCAGCCAATTCTGTTCATTCTCGGAGCCCGGGCCATCGGGTCTCAGTCGGTCAAGTACTTACTTGCCTGCCGGTTTCTACCAGTTCGCCCCCTGGCTCCCTGTATGGGTATAGGTTCCCGTTGCCATAGCTCACATATGCTGGGTCGTTACATCCCTCCTCTCTTCTCTACGGTCCATCCTGGACCTTCAGCGTCACCTCTTATTTCCACCACTCGATTCCCCCATGACCCTATGGTCCCTGGGCTTGGACGGCTATCTTTGGTGGAAATCCAGAATGGCGTGTAAGCCTGTGCCTCCCAGCATCTCATAGGGCTCACATGAATTCTCCTCAGCCCCGGAGCCTTCCCATGAAACCAGGTACTGGACAAAGCGCGGTGGAAACTTCGTCTTCGCTCCCCCCTACTAGCGGCTGTCCACAACCGCTGCAATAACGTAACTGGGCTCCTTGTCTACAAGTTCCGGTGTAGGGACTTCCTTGACCCTGCTTCCTGCCGGATCCTCGCGATAGGGTTCGAGCAATGTGACATTGAAAACTGGGTGGATGCTCCATCTGGTGGGCATTTGGAGTTCGCAGGCTCGGTTACCCACCCGACATTTGACCACAAATGGGCCAAACATCCTGTGGTCCAGCTTCCCCATCGGACACCTGGTGCGGATGTTCTTTCGCTTTAACATCACGCAGTCTGCTTGCTTTGCCCGCCCAGTGGTCACATCCTCCAAGGTAACATAGCCTGGTGATGGCAACCTTTTCTGGTCGTGCCATTTCCACTGCCTTTCTTGTGCCCGTTGAATCGTTTCTCGAATCCCTTCCCAGGATCCTTCCTATTCCTTGACCAAGAGCTCCCTGCGAGGGTGTATTCCTTGAGCATCAGACACGACACCCGACCAGTTTGTCCTTGGGTTAAACCCATAGTTGATCTCAATTTGTGATAACCTGGTGGATTCTGATGTCGAGGTGTTGTATGCATACTCCGCAAGGGGTAACAGCGAACCCGAATCATCTTGTTGGTAGGAACAGTAACTATGCAAGTACTGCTCCAGTGCCTGATTAACCCCCCCGGTCTGCCCATCACTCTCAGGGTGGAATGCAGGCGAAATGTTTAGTTTCACTTGCAACAAGTGCATTAGACTCATCCACAACTTGTATGTGAATCGGCTATCTCGATCGGAGATGATTGACTCTGGGAGTCCATGAAGGCGCCAAAGGACCTTCCGGAATATCAAGGCAAGCTCCTTGATAGGTACCTCCATGATCAGGGGTATGAAATGTGCCATTTTCGAGAATCTGTCCACTATGACCCAGACCTTGGTATACCCTTTGAACTCTGGCAGCGCTACAATAAAGTCTATTGAAATCACTGTCTGCGGCCACATAGGAACATCAATCGGTTCAAGCAGCCCGAACTTCTTGTGCCTGATGGATCTATTTCTTTGGCACGCATCACATGTCCGCACATAGTCGGAGATGTGCTCATCCATCCTAGGCCAATAGAAGTCAGCCCTAACCCTTCCAATGGCCTTGTAAGTCCTGAAGGGTCCCCCGATTTGGGAGTCATGTTCTGCCTTCATGATTGTCTCCTTCAGAACCTCACCCTGGGGAACATACCACCTGTTCTTGTAGAGGTGTAAGCCCTTTTCTGTCGTGAAATGTCGGTCGACCTCTTTTTTTACCACTGGGGGCTGTTGCCTTCAGGATTCTTAAGTACTCCTGGTCTTCGGTTATCGCTACCCAGAGTTGATCCAAAAAGGAAGACGGGAGCGGCAATTCTTGGCACATCTGCAACACTTGTGGTCGCAAGATGTCCCGTTCCTGGCTCCCCACCCACTATCTGGGGCGAAACAACGACTGTGGTGGAAAATTGCTCCCCCCTGCAGGGCGCTAGTCCGTACGCCGCGACAAAGCATCCGCCTTCTCATTCAACCGTCCTTCTCGGTAAACCACCTTGAAGTTAAACGGTTGCAGGAACTCAGCCCAGCGGTGCTGCCTTCAGTTAAGGACCTTGGTACTATTGAAGTACTCCACGTTCTCATGATCGGTACAGATCACCAACTGGTCCATTACCGAGCATAGCAAATGATCCCATTCCTTGAACGCTGCCACAATGGCCATCATTTCCTTGTCATAGACATCGTAATTGGTCTCCGCTGGGTGAAATGTCCTACCATGGTAGGCGACCGGAAGCCATCTCTCATCTGCACAGAACTGGGAGCGAACGGCTCCTAATGCAAAGTCACTAGCGTCGGTTTCTAGCCATGTTGGCCATTCCGGGTCAAAATGCACGGGGATAGGTTTGGACATGAACGCTTCCTTCAAGTTGTTGAAGGCCTGCTCACACGCAGGTGTCCATTCCCATCGGACATCCTTCTTTGGCAAGTCCATCAGAGGTTTCTCTATCCTACTGAACCCTTCTATGAACTGACGATAGAAGTTGTCAAAGCCTATAAAGCTTGGAATGTTGACAACGCCTGTTGGAGGTACCCAATCCCTGATTGTCTGCCCCTTCTGCGACAACCTAGAGATCCCCATATCGGGGATCTTGTATCCGTGGAATTCAACCTCCCATTGGTGGAAACTGGACTTCTTCATGCTTACACATAGTCTTGCTTTCCGCAATTTCTCCATCACACGTCTCACTATTGCGTCGTGTTCTTCCATAGTTTCGGAGTAGATCAGGGTGTCATCTATGTACGCGATGACTCCGTTGTCCATGAGATCCCCGAAGACCTCCTTTATCATGCTTTGGAAACTTGCCGCGGCATTACACAACCCAAACGGCATGACTGTGTATTCATACAGTCCATATCTGCACCGGAAGGCTCTCTTCCATTCCTCACCTTCTTCCATCCTCAGAAGGTAGTAGCCGTTCTTCAAGTCCAACTTGGTGAACACGGCGGCTTTTCCTAATCTATCTCGCAGTTCGTTCATCAACAGTAGAGGATACTTGCTCTTCACCGTGATTTCGTTCAGCTCTCGGTAATCTATTATCAGTCTTAATGTATCATCTGGTTTTGGCACAAAGAGGATAGGGGCTGCTGCTGAGGAACTGAATCGCCGCAGCTTTCCTGTTCGCAGCATGTTATTAAGACATTCCCTGAGTGCCTCAAGCTCCTTTTCCGATAACGGATAGACAGACCCCAACAGAGGTTGAGTTCCGGGTTGCAACTTGACGGTAGAGTCATATTTTGAGTGCTCCGGTAACGCCTCAATCCGTTCTTGACTGAAGAGATCCGCAGAGTCCTTATACTCGGGGAGTAGCTTAACCGTAATGTCGGCACCTTCCTCATCAGAGAGTTGTACAATTTCCAATAGGTACACATTACTAGGGTCTTCGGCTAGTAACTCTTCTTCGGTCATGAACACTCTACCGCCCCTGCTCTGCCAGGCAGTTAGCCTTGCAGGAATCTGAGCAGCAGGTTAGTGATCCTGTTTTCCAATCTATGTCGAGATTATAGTCCTTCAACCAAGACATAGGTAGGTACCCATCCACCTCAGCGTCGGGCATATCCGCGAGTTCAAAGCGCATCTCATCGTCGTGGTCACCTATCCTTCTCTCTAATGACTTGGTGCGGTGTAGACTTGACCCAGGAATGTGATTACTGCTAGCGTCCCTTATGGGCACCTATACCTTTCGTCGTACACAATGTGCCTGAGTCTGCTTAACCCATCGGCCGCTAAGCACCCGCTTAGTAGCTCCGGTATCGAGTAGCGGGAGTGCTTCCGCGCTAACATGTCTAGCCCCTATCTTCACGTCTAACTTAATCCGCAGGTGGATAGACTTACTATGATGAGGCAAGTTGTCAGGCTTCTGCCTCTTCGCTTCTCTTGGTGACTTAGTCATCTAAGCTTAGTAATTCCTTTTAGTCTCTTGCCATGCGACACAAGAGTGGCCGCAATGGGTCGGTAAACGTTAAGGGATTGGGATTCGCTTGTTTTTCAATAACTAAGGTGTTTACTATCACGCCAGCATGATTTTGGGTACTGAACCCTCCTCTGGTAAACTTGAAAACAGCATCATTTATTTGATCAAGTCCAGCCTAAACCAATTCCGCTTGTACTAAACATAACAATTCTTTTCCCGAAGTCCGTAGAAGTCCGCTGTCGGACCGGTTCCCTGTGAAGCAGCCTTGCTTCCCGAATGTCAAGCGTCTCCTCGAGCAGGACCTCCCCCCTGCCTCAACCAAAATAATGTCCTATGACTTGCCTCTCCAGGAAAGGAAATCCTGAAAGAAATACATATAACTAGAACAAAGGAAATAACCTGAAACCCAACCAAGGAGAGATAGCCTAGTCCACCGCGCACGGCCTGCAACATCTACCTGCCCACACCACCTCGGTGTAGTCAGTATCAGGGTCGTCTATGCGGTAGAAGGGTACTTACCTATCTCTGAAGCCACCTCCGTGGCTGATATCCATCCATCCCTCAGGGGTCTATAGCTATCGGTTAATAAGGTTACACCTTAAACAGAATGGGTTCCTACCTATTCCGATCCATCAGTATCAACCTCCATGATCTGAGGTGATGCCAGGCAGACTTCAAGTATCTTTGACGAGGAAGCCGGAGGTGGCGCTTCAATGGGCTGCAGCCGCTTGTCTGTCCTTGTGGGCTCACTTACCGGGGCTGATCGTTTCAACCCACGTGCCTGTTTGGATGAACTAACGAATGGGGACGTGGTGGTACACTTCCTCCAGAAGTGACCACTTTGTCCACACTTGGTGCACTGGTTGTGCTTTCTCCGACGTTCGGTCAAAGTTGACTGGATTTCCTTATGCCCTATTGCAGACTTAGAAGTCGCCGGCTTTCCCTGTTTCACCCTATTAAAATCAGTAGATTTGAAGGCCTCTGGTTTGGTCTGCCCGAACCTTTCTCCTTCTTCTTGAACTGGCCTAATGTCGAGGGTCTATCCTCCTGCTTCTCAGTGGGTTGAGACCGGCGGGCTGGCTGGATGACGCGGTTACTGAACCGGTTGTTGTCCTCCAGCGTGTGCCCAACCTTCCGCAGAAGATCGAGGTACTTATTCAGGTTGATTGTATGGGGCTCCTCAAGTGCCGATGCATTGCGAACCTCTTGTGTGATGCCTGATCAAACCTTGTCTCGTACCTGTACTAGATCTGTGTAGCTAAGCTTATACATGTAATCAATTATCTTATCCAGGTACTCATCGACGTGATGGGGCTTCATCACAAGGTCTCGCCACTCGAGAAGGGATCGATCTCCCTCGGCCTGGTCTCTGCCGGAACTTCATTGCAGCTGTTCGCGGAACCCTTTTACATGTCTGTAAGGAGTTACTTGCTTTGACTGGGAGGCCAGTGGGCTGGTCGGCTTCCTTGTTAATGTGCCCATGCAACCCCAGACACCATGCGCGGGCAGAGTCCTCAAGAAGAGGGATCACCAAGTTTACCTTATCCATGTCGCTTAACTTGCAATCCGTAAAGTATTCAAATTTGACCTTCACCAAGGTCAAGCAGCTCGTGAGTTCTGTAACTTTGCCCTTGAATGGAGGGATACCACTCCCCTTCCGCAGCTTCTGCTGCCGGTCTCTTGGTGTTGGCCAAGAAGTCGAACCAGTACCCCACAGGGCTCTCACCAGCCTCATGGCCCGGCGATCCTACCGTGGTTTCTTCTCATTGCTCCAGTCATCCTTGCGAGTACCAAGGAAGGGGGTCAAATCTGGGAGAGAATCTCCATTGTCATCATCATCTGAGCTGTCATGGTCAGACTCCCCTGGATCTCCGCCTGCTCCCACCGTACCAGGCCCAGGTGGGGCATTTCTGTCCTCACTACCTCTGGTGTTCCTGCCTTGCGATTCCCGGGGTCTATCGTACCCATCAAACCGTGCCTCCTGGCCATCCTGGTTACCATCCTCCAGGGGGTTATCCCCTGATGGTCCGGATGCCGGTGGTGGAACAGGGCGTTGCCTACCCTCAGGAGTTTGGTTGGGCCCCGTCTGTGTTATCTACAAGAAAGACTGCAACTCTGGACAACTCAAGGGTTGCATCGAGGGGCCCGTGTGCCTCCATGACCCACAGTACCAGCATGTTGGTCGTCCATCGCCTTCTTTCTGCCTCCTTCTATGCCTCACCGGGGTCCCTGGTCCCTTGCTACACCCATAGGAGTGGTAATGAATCTACCCCATCTGGGTCTCTTCCGACTGACAGCCTCTTAGAGAGAACTCGTCTTAGCTCTCCGAATCGCCACTTGTGCTGGTGGGGAGAGCGGCTGGAAGACTTTTCTTCGAGGGTGCCGTGGGGACGACCGGTGCCCGAGGAACGGAGTGAGCAGGCGTCCCAGGTCTGGGGATTGGAGTCTCTCATGTCCGAACAATGGGTGTTCGCTCCTGCTGGTGTCTTACCTGGTTTCAGAATCTACCCGATGCTGCGCGCAGTGGCCGGAACCCTGGCGTAACCGATACTCCTGGGGGGAATACTATGGCAGGCCAGGTATCCGGAGCGGGCAATGGAACTGGCAGAGGTGTAGGTCTTGGGGCGCTGATGGGAGGTACGGAAGCTGCAACTGAAGGTGTTGCAGGGGAAATGTTGGGAGCCAGGGTCGCACGAGGAGTAGGGCCAGGTGTGTCTGGTGCCGTGATACCCGTTGGTTTGGACGTCCTTTCAGGCTTTCCAACATCCGTATACCGATTGGGCTCTAGTATGCCCTCTACTGGTCATCTCTGGCTCTCATGGCCAACTCCATGCCGAAATTCTCAGGCTTCGTATAGACGAGCGGGAGTGGGCGCGTGGCCTCTAACATCAGTACATCATTCTCAGCATCAATACTATACCCGCCCTCCAAAGCCTTTTATAAGGCTGCCATTCGACTCTTCAATGCCTGCTGATACCTTATTGTCCGCAGGTGTGCCTCCTGCTGCGCCTTCATGCATTCCACCACTGCTGTAGTGATCTGTGTTCGGAACACCTGCCGGTGCTGGTCGTTCCAGTTCTTCAGTTCCCGCTTCGCTTCCGCAATCGACTTGGCTACTTCCCGGAGGATGTAAGGTTTGACGAATTTACGGGAGAAATGGCTAAAGGGAACTCTGTGCAGCGGGGGAGGCAGCATGTTGTGGACTAAGGTAGGGTCTTGGAAAAATGAGAGCACTGCGGCGCGAGGGTCTGTAATCAGGAGGTCAAGACATTCAGCAGGTAACTGAATAGGAGCGGCCTCCAAGGGCAGCTGGTGGCCGTCCTCGTTGATACTGCGAATATCCGCGAAAACCGACATGTGAGAATTGTTGGCAGTATTCTCGTCAAGGTCAAGGTCTGAATCCAAGTTGGATTCCATTCTGGTTCGAAGTTGGGTACTAGCCATTGCGCTTGCCACCCTGGGCTACTTGTTCTGGACAAGGCTACCAGTATTCACACAAGGTCAGTGCCGCAAGTTGGCAACAATTAATCAGGAGAGGAGTTGAGCGAGGAGCTCGCTTAATGATATACCATAACAGGGGCACCCCTAGGAAGATGGATCCCAAGGTTGCGACCGCACCGAACAACTTCAAACTTGTCGCTAAAAGTTCACACAGATGTAAGAGTAAAGTAAACGGTAAACCTTAATATCGTTAAGCCTAACACTTTACTCAATCAAGATCACAACAGGATTGATTGTAGGAGTAGGAGAGTTCTTGCATAGACTTTCAGGTAGTTTTATCTTATGCCAGAAACTCCCCCATCAGTTTACTCCAACCATTCGAGTACACCCTTCTCCACTAAGGGTGGTCTGACACGTCTCCTGGCACACCCTGCGGGCATGCATGTGTCGACACACCCTAGTCGGCGTTCACCTCATGCGGGTATCATTTCTGCAGTGCATTTCCACTTTGCCCGCCAGAGTGAAAACTTCTGCGCATCGGTGTCTTGCAAGTGGCTAACAGTCAAGGCGGCTCATGAACTAGACTATCTATGCCACCCTTCCCATATGGATTGATCTCAGCTTGACTCCGGAGGCTACGGTGACCAGTTTATCTATTTACTACTTACGGGTCACGGGCTTCCCGTGTCTTCCGCAGGGCACAGTAGTCCAGCAGTGATCCAATAGGCGCTACCCATGACCACTACCTTCGGATCTACCTTACCTGTGGTTGGAATTATGCTTTTAGTGTCTCTGCACTTGCCTTTCAGAGCCTATAGCGTTGGGAGCATGTTCAGGCTTGGTAGGTGTAAGACTCTCCCGGTTGCCACGGCACCACCCGCGACTCCCTACGGGACCCCCACGGTTAACACCCGTTAACCGCGTCAGCTTTGGTCCGTTTTACTCTCAACAACTTTGGGGAGGTACTCCACCTTCCACCCTATGCCGCTTTATATATCCTGCGAACAGCCTATGGTCGAACGGCTGGCAGCGACGTATACGGTGTTGCAAGCATGTCTCTGAGGATTCCTCTTTGCCAGACTGCACACAACTACACAACCGTTAGCCCTTGACGTCCGGGCCTCAAGGCGGGACTGGAGGGGTATGATAGGAATAATGTCTTCAATTTACAGATTCATTGAAGCTACGTAGCACGCCCAATAGCATCCCCCGGACCCCCAGATTCCAATATTATGCATGGCTTTGCGTGACAAACATTACAGCCAATTTTGCGGCACTCCCTGTGGGACTTCGTATTGAAAGGTAGGGTAACTCAGGACTCTGAGCCGGGTAACCCAAGCCCCAAGGCAGGGTAACATGATCCAGAACCTAGGGTAACCTTGTCCAGCGGATAAGATAACTTTTCCCAGTTACCCGGTCTATCCCGTGGCCGGCGATAGACCTTTCTGACCTGTCCCCAGTTACCCGGCCTGGCTGAGTGACTGACCCTTCAGAAGTCCCTAAGTACGCTGACACTGCTCCCGGGTGTATCCAGGTGCCTAAGTCCCTGAGCAGCCAATTCTGTTCATTCTCGGAGCCCGGGCCATCGGGTCTCCATAGGTCAAGTACTTACTTGCCTGCAACTTCCTACCAGTTCGCCTCCTGGCTACATGTATGGGTATAGGTTCCGTTGGCCAGAGCTCATGTATGCTCGGTTGTTACAGCGGCTTCCTTGTTAATATGCCCATGCAACCCCAGATACCATGCCCGTGGGGAGTCCTCAAGACGGGGGATCACCAAGTTTACCTTATCCATGTCGGTTAACTTGCAATCCCTAAAGTATTCAAATATGACATCTACTAAGGTCAACAAGCTCGCGAGTTCTGTAACTTTGGCCTTGACTCTAGGGATACCACCCAACTTCTGCAGCTTCTTCTGCCTGTATCTTGGCGTTGGCCTAGAAGCCGAACCAGTACCCCTTAGGGGCTCTCCCCAGCCTCTTGGCCCAGCGATCCCAACTTCGTTTCTTCTCGTTGCTCCAGTCATCATTGTGACCAACGAGGAAGTGGGTCAAATCCGTGAGAGAATCTCCATCGTCATCGTTATCTGAGCTGTCCTGGTCGGACTCCCCTGGATCTCTACCTGCTCCCGCCGTACCACCTCCCGGTAGTGCATTTCCGTCCCAACTACCTCCAGTATTCCCGGCTTGGGAGGTACGGAAGCTGCAACTGAAGGTGTTGCAGGGGAAATGTTNCCAGCGATCCCAACTTCGTTTCTTCTCGTTGCTCCAGTCATCATTGTGACCAACGAGGAAGTGGGTCAAATCCGTGAGAGAATCTCCATCGTCATCATTATCCGAGCTGTCATGGTCAGAGTCCTCTGGATCTCCACCCACGCCCGCCGTACCACCTCCCGGTAGTGCATTTCCGTCCCAACTACCTCCAGTATTCCCGGCTTGGGATTCCCAGGGTCTATTGTTCCCATCGAACCGTTCTTCCTGCGCATCCTGGTTACAATCCTCCTTGGGGTTAGCCCCTGATGGTTCTGATCCCCCTGGTGGAACAGGGCATCGTCCACTCTCAGGAGTTGGGTCGGGCACCGTCCGTTTTATCTGCAGAAAAGACTACAACTCTGGACAACCCAAGGGTTGCATCAGGGGGCCAGCGTGGCTCCATGACCCACAGTATCCACATGTTGGTTGCCTATCTCCTTCTTTCTGCCTCCTTCTATGCCTCACTGGGGTCCGTGGTCGCTTCCTACACCCACAGGAGTGGCAATGAATCCACCCCATCCGGGTCTGTTCCGGCTTACAGCCCGACCAACAAAACTCGTCTTGGCTGTCCAAATGGCCAGTTCTGATGGTGGGGAGACCGGCGGGAAGGCTTGGCTCCTAGGGTGCCCTGAGAATGACCGGTGCCCAAGGAACGGAGCGAGCAGGCATCCCGGGTCCGGGGATTGGAGTCCCTCATGACAGAGCCATGGGTGTTCGCTACTCCCAGCGTCTCACCTGTTCCCAGAATCCAGGTGACGCTGCGCGCAGTGGCCTGAACTCTTCAGTAGCCGATACAGCTGGTGGGAATGCTGTGGCACAAAACGTATCACGCACGGGCAATGAGACTGGCAGAGGTGTGGGTCTTGGGGCAGCGATAGGGGGTATAGGGGTTGCAACCGACGCTGTTGCGGGCAGAATGATCACAGCCCGGGTCGGACAAGGAGTGGGGTCAGGCCTGTCTGGGGTCGTAATGCCATTCAACTTGGATGTCCTTGTCCCTACTCGACGTCTATCGGTTGGCCCGACCGTCGGGCTGCTCGACCTACTGCGGGCAATTGAGGGTGGGACCGGCAGGGAGCCTGTAGATGCTCTTGAGAAGGAGGAGGTATAGCTGTAGCCAGCACCTTTCAGGCTTGCCAACATCCGTATACCGATTGGGCTCAGGTATGCTTACCACGGGTTGTCTCTAGCTCTCATGGCCAACTCCATGCCGAACTTCTCGGGCTTGGTATGGACAAGTAGGAGTCGGGGCGCGGCCTCTAAATCAGTACATTATTCCCACTATCACTACTAGACCCTCCTTCGAAAGCCTTTTCCAAGGCTGCCATTCGACTCTTCAATGCCTGCTAATCCCTTATCATCCGCTGGTACGCCTCTTGCTGCACCTTCATCTATTCTACTACTGCTTCAGTGATCTGTGTTCGGAACACCTGTTGCTGCAGGGTGTTCCAGTGCTTCAGTTCCCGCTTCACTTCCTCAATCAACTTGAATACCTCCCGGACGATGTACGGTTTGACGCGTTCACAGGAGAACTCGCTAAAGAGAATCCTGTCCGGCTGGGCAGTGAGCATGTTGTGGACCAGGGTAGTGTCTTGGAAAAATGAGAGCACCACAGCACGCGGGTCTGTAATCAGGGGATCAAGACATTTAACAGGTAACAGACTAGGGGCGGCCTCTAAGAGCAGCTGGTGGCCGTCCCAGTCGATACTGCGAACATCTCCAAAACCCGATACACGAAACATGTTGTCCGTGTTCTCGCCAAGGCCAAGGTCTGAATTCGCATTGGATTCCATTCTCGTTCCAAGTTCGGTACTGGCCGTTGCGCTTTCCACCCTGGGCTGCTTGTTCTAGACAACATTAGTAGTATTCACACAAGGCCAGTGCCAAAGGTCGGAAACAATCAATCAGGAGAGGAGTTAAGAGAGGACCTCGCTTAACGATATCCTGTAATGGGGGCACCCCTAGGGAGATGGATCCCAAGGTTGTGACCGCACCGCCCAACTTCAAATTTATTGCCCAAAGTCCAGGGCAATGTAAAGCTGCAGTAAACAGTAGAACTTAATATCATTAACCCTGATGCTTCAACCAATTAAGGTGTCGAGAGGATTGATTGTTGGAGTAGGGGAGTTCTCGCAAAGACTTGCAGGTAGTTGTACCTTATACCAGAAACTCCCCCATCAGTTTACTCCAACCATTCGAGCAGACCCTTCTCCACTAAGGGCGGTCCGACAGGTCTCCGGGCACAACCCTCGGGCATGCATGTGTCGACACAGTCTAGTCGGCGTGCACCTTATGCGGTTATCGTTTCTGAGATGCATTTCTAATTTCCCGCCGGAGTGAAAACTTTTGCGTATCGGTGTCATGCCAGTGCCTAACAGTCAAGATGCCGCACGCACTAGACTATCTATACCACCTTTTCCATTTCCCTTGATCTCTACTTGGCACCGGAAGCTACTACAAGCGTTTTATCAATCTACTATTTACCGTTCTCGCACTTCCATTGCCTTCCGCAGAGGACGGTGATCCGGAAGGTGTCCAATGGGCACTACCCATAACCACTACTTCGGACCCACCTTACCTGTGGTAGGAATCATGCTTGTACCGTTTCTACACAACCCTTTCAGAGCCTATGACATTGGGGACACTTTCAGGCTTGGTAGGTGTAAAACCTTCACAGTCGTCCCGGCACTACCAGTGACTACCTGCGGGACCCCGATGGTTAACACCCGTTAACTCCGTCGCTTTGGGTCGGTTTTACTATGAACAACGGGGAGGAGGTACTCCACTTTCCACCCTGTGCCCGCTTGTATATCCTGCAAATAGCCTATGGTCAACCGGACAGTAGTGATGTATATGGTGTTGCAAGCAGATCTCCAAACATTCCTCTTTGCCAGACGGCGCACAACTATACAACCGTTTGTCCATGACATCCGTGCCTCAAGGCGGGGCCGGAGGGGTATGATAGGAATAATGTCTCCAATTTACAGCTTCATCGCAGCTACGTAGCTGGCCCAATTGCATCCCCCGGAACCCCAGATTCCTGTATCACGCGTAGCTTTGTGTGACAACCGTTCCAGTCAATTTTCCCAAACTCCCCCAGGTACTTCATATTGAAAGGTAGGGTAACTCAGGACTTTGGGCAGGGCAACCCAAGCACTAGCGCAGGGTAACCTAATCCCACGGGTAGGGTAACCATGTCCAGAGGACAAGATAACTTTTCCCTGTTACCATGTCTATCCCGCCTCCGGCCATAGACATGTCTGACCTGTCTCCAGTTACCCGGCCTAGTGGAGCCACTGCCACTTCAGAAATCCCTAAGTATGCTGACACCACTCCCACGTGTATCAAGGTACCTAAGTCCCTGATCAGCCAATCCTGTTCATTCTCGGAGCCCGGGCCATCGGGTCTCCATAGGTCAAGTACTTGCCTGCCGCTTCCTACCAGTTTACCTCCTGGGTACCTGCATGGGTATAGGTTCCGTCTGCCATAGCTCGTGTATGCTGGGTTGTTACACTATGGCTGCGGGTTAATAAGGTTACACCTGAAGCAGGAGGGGTTCCTAACTATTCTGAGCCGTCGTTATTACCCTCCATGGTCTGCAGTGATGCCTGGCGGACTTCCAGTATCATTGACGAGGAAGCCAGGGGGGGTGCTGTAATGGGCTTTAGTCGCTTATCTGTTCCTGTTGGCTCGGTTACCGTGGCTGACCGTCTCACGCCAAGAGCCTGTTTGGATGAACTAATGACTGGGGCCGTCGCGGTATGCTTTCTCCAAAAGTGATCCGTTTGCCCGCACTGGGTGCACCAATTGTGCTTCCTCCAGCATTCGGTCTAAGTTGACGGGATTTCCTTATGGGCTATTGCAGACTCCGAAGTCACCGGCTTTGCCTGTTTCTGCCCCTTGAAATTAGTTGGTTTGGCAGACCTCTGGTCCTGTCTGCGTGGACCTTTTTCCTTCATCTTGAGCCTGCCAGATGTCAAGGATCCATCCTCCTTCTTACCTGCGGGCTGCGACCGGGGGGCTGGCTGGATGAGGCGGTTACTGAACTGGTTGTTTTCCTCCAGTGTGTGCCCAACCTTCCAGAGAAGACCAAGGCACTCGTTCAGGTTGCTTGGATATCGTCCCTTAAGTCCCCATGTATTCTGAACCTCTTGTGTGATGCCTGATCGAACCTTGTCCCATACCTACACTGGATCCGTACAGCTAAGCTTATACATATAATCAATTATATTATCCAGGTACTCATCGATATGAGAGGGCTTCATCACAAGGTCCCACCACTCAAGAAGGGATCGATCGGGCTCGGCCTGGTCTCCGCCGAAACTTCGTTCGAGCCATTCTCGGAACCCTTACCATGTCCGTAAGGGGTTGCTGTCTTTGACAGGGATACCAGTGCGCTTGGTGGCTTCCTTGTTAAAGTGCCAGTGCAACCCCAGATGCCATGCCTGGGCAGAGTCTTCAAGAAGGGGGATTTCTAAGTCTACCTTATGCATGCCGGTTAACTGACAATCCGTAAAGTATTCAAGTTTGACCTCTATCAAGGTCCAGAAGCTCGCGAGTTCCGTAACATTGCCCTTGAATGGAGCTAGAGCACTCAGCTTCCCCGACTTCTTGTGCTGGTATCTTCGTGCAGCCCAAGAAGTCGGAACCAGTACCCCTCAGGGCTCTCGCCAGCCTCTTCGCCTGGCGATCCCACCGGTGTTTCTTCTCGTTGCCCCAGTCATCCGTGTGCGCAATGAGGAAGTGGGTCAAATCCCGGAGGGAATCTCCATCATGATCATTTTCAGAGCGGTCATGGTCAGAGTCCTCTGGATCTCCCCCTGCTCCCGCTGTACCACCTCTGGGCGGTGCATTTCCGTCCCCACTACCTCCGGTATTCCTGCCTTGGGATTCCCGTGGTCTGTAGAACCCATCAAACCATTCCCCCTGGCGATCCGGGTTGCTATCCTCAGGGGGGTTAGCCCCTGATTGTCCTGACGCCGCTGGTGGAACAGGGCGTCGCCCACTCTCAGGAGTTGGGTTGGGCGCTGCCTATGTTATCCATAGAAAAGACTGCAATGCTGCACTACTCAAGTGTTGCATCGGGGGGCCAGCATGCCTCCCTGACTGACAGTACCCACATGTTGGTCCTCCATCTCCTTCTTTCTGCCTTATTCAATGCCCAACTGGGGGCCATAGTCCCTTCGTACACCCATAGGAGTGGTAATGAACCCACCCGATCAGGGTCCCTTTGGACTTACAGCCTGGTAGACAGAACCCGTCTGGGATGTCCGAATCGCCACTTGCAATGGTGGGGAGACTGGCGGGAAGACCTGGCTTCATGGGTGCCGTGGGGATGACCTGTGCCCATGGAACTCCACAAGCAGTTGTTCCTGCCCCGGGGGTATGGGTCGCTTACAATGGAGCCTCAGATGTACCCTTTTGGTGGCGCCAGACCTGTCCAACAAACCCAGGTGACATGGCAGGCATCGACCAGAATCCAGGAAGTGCCGAAGCAGGGGGTAGGAAAGGGGCGGCAGGAGACCCGTCAGAACTAGGGACTGGTAGGGGAACTGGTAGAGGAGTGGGTCTTCGGCGGCTATGGGAGGTACAGGAGTTGCAACTGACGGTGTTGCAGGTGGAATGATAGGGGCAGGGGTCGGATGAGGGGTTGGGTCAGGCGTATCTGGGTCCATGATACCCTTCCGCTTGGATGTCCTTTTCCTTACTCGACGTCCATCGGGTGTTGGCCCGACTGTGGGGCTGCCTGTACGACTACGGGCGATTGAGGGAGGGACAGACAGGAAACCTGTAGATGCCCTTGAGGCGGAGGAAGTATAACTGTAGCTGTCACATTTGAGGCTTTCCAACATGCGTATACTGATTGGGCTCCGATATGCCCTCCCTTGGTCCTCTCTAGCTCTCATGACCAATTCCATGCCGAAGTTCTCGGCATTGGTATGGATGGGTGGGAGTAGAGGTGCAGCCTATAACGTCAGTATATTATTCTTAGCATCAATACTATACCCACCTTCGCAATCCTTTTGCAACACTGTCATCCGAGTCCTCAATACTTGCTGATCCAGTATCATCCACAGGTACGCCTACTGCTACACTTTCATCCATTACACCACTGCCATAGTGATCGGTTTCCGGCACACCCCCTGCTGCTGTGTATTCCGGTTCACTAGTTCCCACTTCGCTTCCTCAATCAACTTGGATACCTCACGGACGACGCAAGGTTGGATAAACTCCCGCGAGAACTCCCTAAATGGAACCCCTTGGGGTGGAGGAGTGGTCACGTTGTGGACAAGGGTAGGGCTCTGGAAAAATGACAGTGCCGCAGTGTGAGGGTCTGTAATCATGATGTCCAGGCATTCACTAGGTAACTGAATAGGGGCAGCCTCCAGAAGCAACTGATGAGGATCCTAGTGAATACCTCGAACATCCGCAAAAACTCATACGCAAAATGTGTGGACGGCATGTGCGTCAAGATGAAGGTCGGAATCCGTGTTGGATTCTATTCTGGATTGAAGTTTGCTCGTGGCCCTTGTCCTTTCCACCCTGGGCTACATGTTCTAGACAAGACTACTAGTGTTCTCATGAGGTCAGTCCCAAAGGTGGAAAACAATTAGGCAGGAGAGTGGTTAAGCGAGGAGCCCACTAACGATATACTGTAACGGGGGCACCCTGAGAAAGATGGATCTCCAGGCTGCGACCACTGCGAACAACTTCACACTTATCACCCAAGTTCACACAAATGTGGGAGTAAAGTGAGTGGTAAAACGTAATGTGGTTAAGCCAGACGCTTCACTCAATTAAGGTCTCGAGAGGATTGATTGTTGGAGTAGGAGAGTTCTCGCATAGACTTTCAGGTAGTTTTATCTTATGCCAGAGACTCGCCCATCAGTTTACTCCAACCATTCGAGCACACCTTTTCTGCTAAGGGCGGTCCGACACATCTCCTGACTCACCCTTCGGGCATGCATGTGTCCCCACACCCTGGTCGGCGTTCACCTTATGCCGTTATCGTTTCTGCAGTGCATTTCCATTTTTCTCGCCGCAGTGAAAACCTCTGCGCATCGGCGTCTTGCCAGTGGGTAACAGTCAAGGCGCTGCATGAACTAGACTATCTATGACACCTTTCCCATGTCCAATGGTCTCTACTTGGCCCTGGAAGCTACCGTGAGCATGTTATCTGTCTACCACTTACGGTTCTTGGCCTTCCGATGTCTTGCGCGGAGGATGGTGATCCGGAAGGTGTCCAATGGGCACTACCCATGACCGCTGCCTCGGACCCACCTTGCCTGTGGTAGAAATCATGCTAGTGGTGTCTCTGCACATACCCTTCAGAGCCTATGACGTTGGGGACACTTTCGGACTTGCTAGGTGTAAAACTCTCCCGGCTGCCCCAGCACCACACAGGACTACCTTTGGGACCCCAACCGTTAACTCCTGTTCACTCCCCCAGCTTTGGTCCACTTTACTCCAAACAACTTGCTGGAGGTACGGCACCCTCCGACTCATGCCCACTGGTATATCCTGTGAGCAGTCTAGGGTCGACCGGAAGGTAGTGACGTATAGTGTATTGCAAGCCGTTCGGGAAACATTCCACTTTGCTAGACTGCACACAACCACTCAACCGTTCCCCCATAATGTCCAGGCCTTTTGGCGGGACCGGAGCGGTATGATAGGAATAAGGTCTCCAATTTACAGCATCCTCAGAGCTCCCTAGATTGCCCAATAGCATCTCCCAGAACCTCGGATTCCCGTATTATGAATGGCTTAGGGTGCCAAATATTCTGGTCATTTTGCCCGAACTTCCCACAAGACTTCGTATTGAAAGGTAGTGTAACTTACGATGTTGGGCAGGGCAACCCAACCCCCATGGCAGGGTAACCTGATTCAAAGGGTATGGTAACTTTGTCCTGCGGAGAAGATAATTTTTCCCTGTTACCCTGTCTATCCTGTCGCCGGCAACAGACCTTTTTGCCCTGTTTCCAGTTACCCAGCCTAGCTGAGCAACCGCCCCGTCAGAAGTCCCTCAGTGCGCTGACACCTCTCCCAGGTGTACCCAGGTACTTAAGTATTAGGCCAGCTAATTCTGTTCATTCTTGGAGCCCAGGCCTTAGGGTCTCCGTAGGTCAAGTGCTCACTTGCCTGCTGGTCCATACAAGTTTGCCTCCAGGCTACCTGTATTGGTGTATGTTTCGACAGCCATAGCTCATGTGTGCTGGGTCGTTATATCGGTGGAGAAAGGTGGAGGAAATCCTCAAGAGAGAAAGACACCCAAGAGATGATTACTTAATCGCATCCCGAGACATGATAACGCAGAGCCAGAATAGGGCCTACCCTACGAAAGCTTAATCCTGAGCATCAAGAGGCCCAAACACCATTGGTGTGATAAGGAAGGAGCATGCCTCCTGCATGTTGACCCAGATAGATGATGGAGCTAACTTTATTGATAAGTCTGTCATCGCAGCTGATTACTCCATATGCAGAGGATCAACCAGTAGCTTCTTACCATGGTGAGAGGGTTCAGGTGACTATGGACAGAGCAGACACTGCAAGGAGAGGGATGAGAACACTCTTCCCACAGTCCGAGGAACTCAGAGTCAAGTGAGGAGAAGGTTTTGAGGGTCTACAAAGTTCATACTGAGCAAATAGGGAGAGGCATGGGAGAAGTAGACAGCCTGCGAATACCCAGATGTAGAATGTGAATATTGAGATACCTCCTATGCTTTTACAGACATTATCAGCGATGAGGAAGAGATCTTATGAATACATTTATCATATGATACATCTTTTTTACTTCTATCTATTCTGAGCATAGTGAGCCTTCCTAGCATTCACGTCATTATATATCAGGCATTAGTCAGAACTCGCTTGTCCTTAGAGTTGGCTACTACCTAACAACCTTTAACTTGCAGACCCATATGCTGTGGCGCTCTCCTTCTTCCATGATTACTGCCTCATGCAGAACATCCTTCCCTGGCCAACTAGCAGAGTGGTATTTCGCGAAGTCTTGCATGAGTTTGTCAAACCATACATTATCTAAGAGGTTGTGCAGTTTATTGCAGAAGGGCAAAAGGAAATACAATATTGGAATGACCAGCAGCAGCAGGGTTTCAAGTAGCAGATCATGATGGCTGTAGTGGAATGGACAAAGGTACAGCAGTCGGCATACCTCACAATAGTGCAGTATCAAAAACTATGCAGAGAAAAGATAAACACCATTGAGAGGGCATTCATAGGAGAGTATAACACTGATGCTAACATTCTTGTGCTAATTATATAGTCTGGGCTCCCTCTCTCTCCTGTCCATTCCAAGTCAGATGATTCCAAGAGAAAACCAGCCTGCCAGGTATAAGACCAGGAGTGGTAAATATACCTGACCTCCACTGGTATATAGATCCTAGACAGAGTACAGATAGAAGGCTATTCCTGCACTTCCTCTTTTATGAGAGCATCTACTGGCACTCTCCCAGTCCCTTTGTCAATTGTGCTTAGTTGGTCAGACAGTCCCTCAATCGACTGCACTAATAGTACAGAGGTGAAGCAACAGGCCTCCAAGTCCGAAGGGATCATGGTACCTAATATACCAGATCCAATACCCTGTAACTCAGGCACCCTCACGAGAAGGACTCCAATATTGCAACCACACTGACCAACTTCAAACTTCTTAACCAGAGTTTGTACATAAATGCAAGAGCACAGCAAGTTGTAAAACTTAATATCATCAAGCCAAACTCTTCACTCAATTGAGGTCTGGAGAGGATGTTGATTGTATTGGAGTGGGAGAGTTCTTGTATAGATTTAAGGAGTCAGAATTTATGTCAGAAACTCTCCCATCAAGTTACTACAACCCTTTAAGCACCCCGTCTTCTGCTAAGAGGTGTTTGACACTTCTTCTGCATCCCCATGAGTATGTGTATTGACACACTGTAGTCAGCGACCTACTTACCCAGTTTAGCTTCTATGGCACAAGTCAATTACGGCCTCTAGAGTAAAAACATATTAGGGTTGCTCTCTTGCCTGTAGCTAATAGTCAAGACACCTGCAAGAACCTACTAATATAGAACACCTTCCCATATAGAGTTCATCGATACAAGTCCCCATTGGCTCCTCTAGTCTACCTGTTGTATCTACATCTATGGAGCTAAGGATCTAGGGGGACTCTTCTAGTAGGGTGTCCAGTACAGTGGTCCAATGGGCACTACCCATGACTACCACTCTTGAAACTCCCTCAGTTGAGATGAGAATCATGCTTTTAGTGTCCTCAAACTTATTAGGTGGTATCCAACTCTGAGGACAAGTGAGCTCTGACTAAGGCCTAATACTTGATAGTGTGAATACTAGAAACACTCCCTATACTTAGGATGTATGGAAGTATAAAAGTTGTATTGTATAACAAATATATTGGTAAGGTCTCTTCTCTGTTGCTAATGATGTCTGTAAAAGCATAGCAGGTATCTTGATGTTTATATTCTGCATCTGATTGTTTGCGGACTATCTACTTCCACTACCTTTTCTATTGTTTCCTTCGCGTGAACTTTGTAGATCCTGAAAGGTATTACCCTACTTAACTCGGAATTCTATGGATAGCAGGGAGGGTGTTCCCATCCCTCTCCTTGTGGCATCCACTCTATCCATAGTCAGTCGAACCTTTTCACCATGGCAAGTGGCTACTGGTTCATTCACTACATACAAAGTGATCAGCTCTGATTACAGATTTATTAATGCAGTTAAATTCACTATCCTTCTGCATCAATCCACATGAGGTATTCTCCTTCCTTATCACGTCAATGGCGTTTAGAGCTCTTGATGCCCATAGTCAACCTCTGCATGGCAGGCACTACACTGACTCGACCTTGTGGTGCCTCCGGGTGTCAATGAATGATCAACTCTTGGGGGTTGTCCTCTGTTCAGGATTTCCTCTGCATGCCTCTACCAACTAGATTACTATTTAGGCTTACTGCTTGTGTAGCAGCTAGAGACTCCTATTGGAGTAGTTGAACACCCCTGAGTTATCATCCATTAGTGGGCACAGCTGAGTGATCTTTGCCAGCATCTATCTCCACTATTAACCAACTGAGTCAGGTCGCTCAATCTTATCTGAATAGCCACAAACCTATGCTAGGGGATTCAGTGAGAATCGCATAGTTGGCATTGTTCAGTGGTGGCATAATGGAGGGTTTTGTGCTAGCATAACATTGGTAGAAAGTATCCTATTCTCGAAATCGTCTGGCAGACCCCAGAATTGAACAGGTAATCTTTTGCGAATAACTACATGACCTGCTTATTAGGCTATACCCATTCGTCTTATGTGAAAGAAAACTCCCCTCACAGAGGTTATGGCATAGGGGCATGTTCTGCCTTGATAGGTGTAAAACTCTTACGCTTGTCCCCAGTAACACCAGGGACCAGCCTATGGACCCCAATAGTTAGCCTCTGCTATCTTTGTAAGTTCTCATCAGTTTTACTCCCAACAACTTGGAGAACGTACTTCACCTGCTCGCATCTGTACTCTCGTATATCTGGTGAACCGCTTACGATAGGGCAGATAGCCAGAGTATATATGGTGTTATAAGCACATCGCGAAAAGTTTACTTTTGCCTGATTGCACCCAACCACACCGCTGTTCGCTGCTGATGGCTGGGCCTCAAGGGATGGCCGGAGGGGTATTATAGCAATAATGTCTCCAAGTTAGAGCTTCTTTGGTACTGTGTAGCCCGACCGGTAGTGTTCTAGAGAGTCCTAGCCGCAGGGATTCAGATATGGTTTTAAGTGATGATCATTCTAGCCAATGTTCTGTAAGTGCCTGAGATAGTTTGTAGTGTATCACAGGGTAACTCAGGGCCCTTGAGGGAGTAACCTGACTCACCTGGTAGGGTAACTGGTCCCCCCACGTAGGGTAATTCTACCTAGACATTAAGCTGACTTTGCTCTATTACTCTGCCAAGTCTTTTAGTAGAGTTAGATATTTGTATCCTTTGTCTAATGACCCTACCCAGTAGGGTAATGCACCTACCTAAGTTCCCTAAGCATGTTGACATTGGCTATGCCTACATACTAGGTATTCAAGTAACTGAGTACCTAGGGCCTTACTGGTTCACAGGGGGACCCTGTTTATAGGGTGCCAGTGAGGCAAGTAGTTACTTACCTGCCTGTTCCTACCAGTTGACTGGCTGGTTACCAGTTCTAAGGACTCAGTACACATGAGCTGTGGCACTCGGAACCTGCACCCATACAGGTAGCCTGGAGGGGAACTGGTAGGGACCAGCAGGCAAGTGAGTACTTGACCTATGGAGACCCTAAGGCCCGGGCTCCGAGAATGAACTGAATTAGCTAGCCAGGTACTTAGGTACCTGGGTACACCTGGGATGGGTGTCAGCGTACTTAGGGACTTCTGAAGGTGCAGTTCCTCAGCTAGGCAGGGTAACTGAAGACAGGTCAGAAATGTCTATCACCGGCGACAGGAGAGACAGGGTAACAGGAAAAAGTTATCTGGTCCACTGGACAAGGGTACCCTACCCTCAGGATCAGGTTACCCTGCCCAAAGTCCTGAGTTACCCTACATTTCAATACGAAGGCTTGCGGGGAGTTCAGGAAAAATGACTGCAATGTTTGTCATACGAAGCCACAGATAATACTAGAATCTGCGGTTCAGGGAGATGCTATTGGGTGAGCTAGGCAGCTCCGAAGACGCTGTAAATTGAAGATGTTCGTCCTATCATACCCCACCGGCCCCGGCTTAAGAGTCGGGCGTCATGGGCGAACGGTTGCGTAGTCCTGTGCAGTCTAGCAAGGTGGAATGTTTGCAGACTGGCTTGCAACGGTGTATACGTGGTTGCCATCCGGTCGACTGCAGGCTGTTCACAGGATATACAAGAGGGCGTCGGGTGGAAGGTGCAGTACCTGCTCCAAGTTGTTGGGAGTAAAACGGAAGAAAGCTGGCGGAGTTAATGGGAGTTAACCTTAGGGGTCCCGAAGGTAGTCCCAGGAGGTGCCGGGGCAGCCGGGAATGTTTTACACCTACCTAGCCTGAAGGTGTCCCCAACATCATAGGCTCTGAAGGGGACGTGCGGAGACACCTCAAGCATGATTCCCACCACAGGTAAGGTGGGTCCAAGGTAAGGGTCATGGGTAGCGCTCATTGGACCCCTTCCAGATCAGCGTCCTCTGAAGAAGACACCGGAAGCCCAAGAACCGTAAATGGTAGATAGGTAAAATGCTCACAGTGGCTTCCGGGGCCCAGTAGAGATCAATGCCCAGGGGAAAGATGTCATAGATATTCTAATTCATGGGCTGCCTTGACTGTTAGCCACTGGCAAGACGCCGATGCGCAGAAGTTGTCACTCCCGTGGGCAAAATGGAAATGCGCTGCAGAAATGATAACCGCATAAGTTGAATGGCCACTAGAGTGTGTCAACACATGCTTGCCCGAAGGGTGTCCCAGGAGACATGTCGGACTGCCCTTAGCAGAGAAGGGTGTGCTCGAACGGTTGGAGTAAACTGATGTGGTGATTTCTGGTATAAGATAAAACCACCTGAAAGTCTATGCGAGAACTCTCCTACTCCAACAATCAATCCTCTCGAGACCTGTATTGAATGACGGGTCAGGCTTAATGATATTCAGTTTCACCATTTACTTTACTCTTACATTTGTGTGAACTTTTGGCAGGAACTTTCAAGTTGTTTGGTGCGGTCGCAATGTTGGTATCCATCTTCCTAGCGGTGCCCCCATTACAGTATATCGTTAAGTGAACTTCTTGCTTAACTCCGGTCCTGATTAATTGTTTTCCCCCTTCTGCACTGACCTTGCGTGAATACTGGCAACCTTGTCAAGAACAAGTAGCCCAGGGTGGAAAGGGCAGTGGCTAGTCCCGAGCTTCGATCCAGAATGGAATTCAACTCAGATTCAGACCTTGATCTTGACGGACATGCCACCAACACTTTTGCCTGTCGGTTTTCGCGCATGTTTGCGGTATTGACTGCGATGGTCATTAGTTGCTTCCGGAGGCTGCCCCTATTGAGTTACCTAGTGAATGCCTCAACCTCATGATTACAGACCCTCGCACTGCGGCGCTTTCATTCTTCCAATGCCCTACACTTTTCCACAACATGACCCCTCCTCCACCCCAAGGGGTCCCATTTGGAGAGTTCTCGCGTGAGTTTGTCGAACCTTACATCGTCTACGAGGTATCGAAGTCGATTGAGGAAGCGAAGCAGGAACTAAGGAACTGGAACACCCAGAAGCAGAGGGTGTCCTGGAAACAGATCACTACGGCAGCGGTGGAATAGATGAAAGTACAGCAGGAGACATACGTATGGATGATACGAGACCAGCAAGCATTGAGGACTCAGATGACAGTGTTGAAACAGGCTTTCCAAGGAGGGTATATTATTGATGCTGAGAATGATGTACTGATGTTAGAGGCCGTGTCCCCACTACCACGCGTCCATAGCAAGCCCCAAACCTTCGGCATGGAATTGGCCATGAGAGTCAGACACGACCAACGGAGGGTGTCCCTGACCTCAATCGGTATACGCATGTTGGAAACACTGACCGGTGGCGGCTACAGTTATACTTTCTCCTGCTCCAGAGTATCTACAGGTTCCCTGTCGGTCTCTCTCTCAATCGCGCGTAGTCATTGCGGTAGCTGCACAGTCGTGCCAACCGATGGATATCGAGTAAGGAAAAGAACGTCCAAACTGAAGGGTATCACAGCCCTAGATACACCTGACCCAACTCCTTGTCCCACCCCTGGCCCTATCATTCCGCCTGGAACACTGTCGGTTGCAACTCCTGTACCTCCCATAGCCCCCCAAAGACCCACTCCTCTACCAGTTCCCGTGCCAGTCCCTAGGTCTCACCGGTCCCCTGCCGCGCCTGTCCTACCACTGGCTTCGGCTCTTCTGGAGTTGCGGTCGATGCTTCCCGCGTCACCTGGGTTCTTTGAATAGGTACGGCGCTACTAAGAGTGAGTACCTGAGGCTCCATCCCAAGGGACCCCTATCACTGGGTCAGGATGACCTGCCTGTGGGTTCCTGGGGCAACGGTTATCCCCATGGCACCCTCGCAGCCAAGTCTTCCTGCCGGTCCCCCGACCATCACAAGTGGCGATTCGGACAGCCCAGACGAGTCCTGTCTGTCAGGCTGTAAGTCGCAAGAAACCCTGATAGGGTGGATTCATTACGACTCCTATGGGCGTAGGAAGTGACCACGGACCCGCGTGAGGCATAGAAGCAGGCAGAAGGAAGGCGATAGATGACCAACATGTGGTTGCTGTGGGTCGTGGAGGAACGCTGGCCCCCTGATGCAACACTTGAGTTGTCCACAGTTGCTGTCTTTTCTGCAGCGAACACAGACGGCGCCCAACCCAACTCCTGAGAGTGCATGACGCCCTGTTCCACCACCAACATCGGCACTATCAGGAGCTAACCCACCAGAGCATCATAACCAGGATGGCCAGGAGGAACATTTGGATGGGTATGATAGACCACGGGAATATCAAGGCAGGAATACCGGAGGTAGTGGGGACAGAAATGCACCACCTGCAGTGATACGGAGGGAGCTGGCGGAGATCCAGGGGACTCTGACCATGACTGCTGAGATAATGATGGCGATGGAGATTCTCTTCCAAATTTGACCCACTTCGTTGGTGCTCGCATGGATGACTGGAGCAACGAGCAGAAACGACGGTGGGATCGCTAGACCAAGAGGCTGGCGAGAGCCCTGAGGGATACTGGTTCACCTTTTAGGCCTACACCAAGACACCAGCAGAAGAAGCCGGAGAAGCTGAGCGGTATCCCTCCACTCAGAGGGAAAGTTACAGAACTCGCAAGCTTCTTGAACTTGGTAGAGGTCAAATTTGAATAGTTTGCGGATTACAAGTTAACCAACATGGATAAGGTAAACTTGGTCATCCCCCGTCTTGACCACTCCGCCCGGGCATGGTATCTGGCGTTGCATGGGCACATTAACAAGGAAGCCACGAAGTGAACCAGCCTCACTATAAAAGACGGCAACCACCTACAGATATGGAAAGGGTTCTGAGAACTGCTGCAATGAAGTCTAAGCGGAGACCAGGCCGAGGGGGATCGATCGCTTGTCGAGTGGCGAGAGAGTGTTATGAAGCCCCATGACATTGATGAGTACCTGGGTGCGATAATTGATTTTATATACCAGCTTAGCTATACCGATCCAGGGCAGGTACAAGACAAGGTTCGATCAGGTATCAGACAAGAGGTTCGGAATGTGTGCGCACTTAAGGAGCCACATCCTACCACCCTGAACAAGTACCTGGATCTTCTCCGGAAGGTCAGGCATACCCGGGAGGACAACCAGCAGTACAGTAACCGCGTCATCCACCCAGCCCCCCAGTCTCAGTCCGCAGAAAAGAAGGCGGATAGATCCTCAACATCTGGAAGGTTCAAGAAGAATTAAAAAGGTTCGGACAGACAGAATAAGAGGTCTGCCAAACCTACTAATTTCAACGCCGGGAAACAGGCAAAGCCGGCGACTTCTGCGTATGCAACAGGGCATAAGGGAATCCCGTCGACTTTCACCGAAAGCGGGAGGAAGCACAACCAGTGCACCAGGTGCCAGCAAACGGGTCACTTTTGGAGAAAGAGTACCGCGCAGGCCCCAGTCGTTAGTTTATCCAAACAGGCTCGCGGGTTGAAACCATCAGCCCTGCTAAGCGAGCCCACAGGTAAGGACAAGCGGTCAAAGGGCATTGAAGTGCCCCCTCCGGGTTCCTTGTCAAAGATACTTGAAGTCCGTCAGGCATCAGCCCAGATCATGGAGGTTGATACTGACAGCACGGAATGGGTAAGAACCCATTCTGTTTAAGGTGTAACCTTATTACCCCGTAGCTATAGACCCCTGAGGGATAGATGGAAAAGAGCCATGGAGGTGGCTTCGGAGATGGGTAAGTACCCCTCTACTGCATAAACGACCCTGATACTGACTACACCCAGGTGGTGTGGGTAGGTAGACGTTGTGGGCCTTGTGCGGTGGGCTGGGCTATCTCTCCTTGGTTGGGTTTCTGGTTATTTCCTTTGTTCTGGTTATACATATTTCTTTCCAGATTTCCTTAGCTTGATGGGCAAGTCATAGGACATTATTTCAGTTGAGACTGGGTGAGGTCTTGCTAGAGGAGACGAACAACAGGGGGGAAGCAAGGTTGCTTCGCTTGGGACCACTCCGACAGCGGACTTCTACCCACCCTAGGCAAAATTATTATGTTGAGTAGAAGCGGAATTGGTCTAGGCGAACTTGATCAAATAAGGAGTGCTCTTTTCCAGTTTACCTGAGCGGGGTTTCCTACCCGAAATCATGCTGCTGGGATAGTAAACACCGTAGTCATTGATAAAAGATCAATCCCAATCGCTTAACGTTTACCGACCCATTGTGGCCACTGCTGTGTGGAAAGGCAAGAGAGTAAAAGAATTCAAGAAGCCAGGATAGCCAAGTCCCTAAGACAAGCGAAGAGGCAGAAACGTGCCAACTTGCCTTATCATACCAAGTCTATCCACCTGCGGGTCCAGTTAGACTAGAAGATAGGAGCTAGACAGGTAAGCGCGGAAGCACTCCTGCGACTCGATGGTGAAGCTATTGGGCCACTGCTTAGTAGCCAATGGATTAAGCAGACTCAGACACCTTGTGTACGATGAAAAGTACACATGCCGATAAGCGACGTAGGCGGTAATTATATTCCGGGGTCAGGTCTACACTATACCAAGTCATTAGAGATGAGGATAGGCAACCACTATAATGAGATGTGCTTTGAAGTCAGGGATACGCCCGACACTAAGTTGGATGGGTACCTACCTATGTCTTTGTTGAAGGACCATAATCCCGACACAGATTGGAAGACAGGATCACTAACCTGACACTCAGATTTCTGCAAGGATAACTGCCTGGCAGAGCAGGGGCGGTTAGTGTTCATGACCGGCGAAGGGTTACTAGCCGAAGACTCTAATAATGTGTACCTATTGGGAATTGTACAATTCTCCAATGAGGAAGGTGCCGACATTACAGTTAAGCTACTTCCCGTGTATAAGAACTATAGGGATATCTTCAGTCAAGCAAGGATGAGGCGCTAGCGGGGCACTCGAAGTAGGACCATACGATCGAGTTGGAACCCAGAACTCAACCTGCATTTGGGCCTATCTATCCCTTATCAGAAAAGGAGCTCAAGGCGCCCTGCGAATATCTCAGGACATGCCGTGAACGCGAAATCTCCGGCGATCCAGGTCCTCAGCAGCAGCCCCTATCCTCTTCGTCCCAAAACCAGATGGTACATTAAGACTGGTAATTGAATACGGTGGGTTGAACAAAATCACGGCGACGAGTAAGTATCCTCTACCGTTGATGAATGAACTGCATGATAGGTTAGGAAAAGGCGTTGTGTTCACCAAGTTGGACTTGAAGAACGGCTTCTACCTTCTGTGGATGGCAGAAGGTCAGGAATGGAAGATACCCTTGCAGTGCAGATATGGACTGTATGAATACGCGGTCATGCTATTTGGGTTGTGTAATGCGCTGGTAACTTTCTAAAGCAGGATAAAGGAGATCTTTCAGGATCTCATGGATGAAGGGGTCATTGCATATGTAACCGGTACGGGTTACTAGGGTTTTTATGTTTGGTTTCACAGTATCGCTTGATACTTGTATTGTTTCGTGTGCTATCAGTTGATACACACATTGTTTTGCAATATCGCTCATACTGGAAATAAGCGAGATGCTGTATTTAAAGACCGCTGATTCCCGCGATGGAAACAGCAGACTTCGACAGAGAGTATTCTTAAATATACTTGGTTGAACGGTTACTTCCTTGATCTCCTATTACACCCCGTTCGAAGCCTCCTTTAGCAAGCAGCGCTCGCTTTGTGTTGATCACGAAGCCATCTACTCCTATCGTACCGCTACGTGACTAGGGCCTAGCCCGAACACGTTACA
>PYWC01000030.1:1857980-1889280 GCA_003182015.1 Tuber magnatum | reverse complement strand
GATGGAAACAGCAGACTTCGACAGATAGTATTCTTAAATATACTTGGTTGAACGGTTACTTCTTTGATCTCCTATTACACCCCGTTCGCAGCCTCCTTTAGCAAGCAGCGCTCGTTTCGTGTTGACCACGAAGCCATCTGCTCCTATCGTACCGATACGTGACTAGGGCCTAGCCCGAACACGTTACACCAGAAACTCCCCTATCAGTTTACTACAACTGTTACAGCACACCCTTCTCCGCTAAGGGCAGTCCAACACGTCTCCTGGCACACCCTTCAGGCATGCCTGTGTCGACACACTCTGGTCGGTGTTCACCTTATGTGGTTATCGCTTGCGCGGTGCATTTCCATTTTGCCGGCTGTAGTGAAAACCCCAGGGCCTCGGCATTTTGCCCGTGGCTAACCATCAGGACGCCGCATCAACCAGACTCTCTATAACAGCCTTCTCATGTGCATTGGTTTCTACGGGGCCCTGGAAGCTACTGTGAGCATCTTATCTATCTAATGTTTACTGTTCATGGACTTCCCATGTCTTCCGCAAGACACAGTGGTCTAGGAGTGATCCAATAGGTACTACCCATGACCACTACCGCGGATGCACCTCACCTGTGGTAGGAACCATGCTTTTGGTGTCTCTGCACTTCCCTTTCAGAGCGTATGGCGTTGGAGACACCTGCGGGCTTGGTAGGTGTAAAGCTCTCCCGGTTGCCCTGGCACCACCTGGGACTACCTTCCGGACCCCCACGTTTAACACCCATTAACTCCTTCAGTTTTGGTCGGTTTTACTCCGAACAACCTGGAGGTGGCACTCCACCTTCCACCCTATGGCCCCTTGTATATCCTGGGAACAGCCTAGGGTTGCCTGGACGGCAGCAACGTATACGGTGTTGCAAGCATGTCTCCAAAGACTCAACTTTACTACTCTGCAAACAACTGAGCAACTGTTTGCCCATGACGTCCGGGCCACAGGGCGGGGCCGGAGGGTATGATAGCAATAATGTCTCCAATTTGCAGCTTCATCGAAGTTACCTAGCTCGCGCAATAGCATCCCCCTGAACCCCAGATTCTCCTATCATGCATGACTTCATGTGACAAACATTCCAGTCAATTTTCTGGAACTCCCCGTGGGACTTCGTATTGAAAGGTAGGGTAACTCAGGACTGTGGGCAGGGTAACCGAAGCCCCAGGGCAGGGTAACCTGATCGCGAGGGTAGGGTAACCATGTCCAGCGGACAAGATAACTTCTCCCTGTTACCCTGTCTATCCTGTCGCCGGCAATAGACATTTCTGACCTGTCTCCAGTTACCCGGCCTCGCTGAGCAACTGCCCCTTCAGAAGCCGCTAAGCACGTGGACACTGCTCCCAGGTGTATCCAGGTACCCAAGTCGCTGACCAGCCAATTCTGTTTATTCTCGGAGCCTGGGCCATTGGGTCTCCACAGGTGAAGTACTTACTTGCCTGCCGGTTCCTACCAGTTCGCCTCCTGGCTACCTGTATGGGTATAGATTCTGTCTGCCATAGCTCATGTATGCTGGGTCGTTATATCACTCCCCCTTCTCCACGGTCCATCCCGGACAGTTACCGTCATCTCTTATTTCCACGACTCGATTCCCCTAAGACCCTATGGTCTCTGGGCTTGGACGGATACCTTTGGTGGAAATCCAGAATGGCCTGTAAGCCTGTCCCTTCTAGCCTCTCATAGGGCTCGAATGGGTTCTCCTCAGTCCCGCAGCCTTCCCATGAAACCAGGTACTGGACAAAGCGTGGCGGGAACTTCGCCTCTGCCCCACCGTACCATCGACTGTCCACAACCGCTTCAATAACGTAACCAGGCTCATTGTCCAGAAGCCGCGAGGTTGGGACCTCCTTGACCCCACCTGATCCTGGATCATCACAGTATGGTTCGAGCAAAGTGACATGGACAACTGCGTGGATTGTCCATCTGGTGGGCAGTGGGAGTTTGTAGGCACAGTGACCCACCCGACGTTTGACCACGAAATGTCCAAACCTCCCGTCATCCATCTTCTTCATGGGACGCTTTGTGCAGAGGTAGTTTGCGTTCAACCTCACGCGGTCCGCTTTCTGTGCCCGCCCAGGAGCCACACCCTCCTCGGTAACATAGTCTCGTGATGGCAACCTTCCCTGGTCCTGCAATTTCCGTTGCCTTTCCTGTGCCCGTTGAATCACTTCTCGAATGTCCTGCCAGGTTCCTTCCTATTCCTTAACGAAGAGCTCACTGCTAGAGTGTATCCCTTGCTTGTCAGACAGGACACTCGACCAATTTGCCCTGGGGTTAAACCGATAGTTGATCTCAAATGGTGACAACCTGCTGGATTTTGAAATGCAGGTGTTGTATGCATACTCCGGAAGCGGTAGTAGCGAAACGTAATCATCCTGTTTGTACGAACAGTAACTATGCAAGTACTGTTCCTGTGTCTGATTAACCCTTTCGGTTTACCCATCAGTCTCCGGGTGGAATGCAGTCGAAACGTTTAGTTTCACTTGCAACAGGGGCTTTCAACTCATCCAGAACTTGGATGTGAATCAGCTATCTAGATCGGAGATGATTGACTCCGGTAGTTCATGAAGGCACCAAACTTCCTGCGGAATTTCAACGCAAGGTCCTAGATCGGTACCTCAGTGGTCAGTGGTATGAAATGTGCCATTTTCGAGAATCTGTCCACTATGACCCAGATCTTTGTATACCCTTCGCACTCAGGCAGCGCTACAATGAAGTCCATTGAAATCGCTGTCCACAGATGCATAGGAACATCAATCGGTTCTAGCAGACCGGACTTCTTATGCCTGATAGACTTATTCCTTTGTCACGCATCACATGTTCGCACGTAGTTCGTGATTTGCTCACCCATCTCAGGCCAAGAGAAGTTAGCCCTAACCCTGCCAATGGTCTTGTAAGTCCAGAAGTGTCCTGTGATTCGGGAGTCCTGTTCTGCCTTCATGATTTTCTGCTTCAGATCCTGACTCTTGGGGACATACCACCTGTTCTTGTACCGGCAGAAGCCCTTTTCCATCTTAAAATGTCAGTCGACCTCTTTGTCACCAGCAGCTGTTGCCTTCATGAGCCTCAAGTATTCCTGGTCTTCGCTTATCGTTACCCGCAGTTGATCCAAAAAGGAAGACTGGAGCTGAAATCCTTGGCACACCTGCAACACTTGTGGTCGCAAGATGTCCCATTCCTGGCTTCCAACCCACTGTCGCGGGGCCAAAGAACGACTGTGGCGGAAAATCAGTCCCCTCTTCCGGGCGCCAGTCCCTACGCCGCGACAAAGCATCTGCCTTCTCATTCAACCATCCTTCAAGGTAAACCACCTTGAAGTTAAACGGTTGCAGGAACTTAGCTGTGCCGTGCTGCCCTTGGTTAAGAACCTTGGCACTATTGAAGTACTCCGAATTCTTATGATCCACATAGATCACCAGCCGTTCCAGTGCCGAGCGTAGGAAATGATCCCATTCCTTGAACGCCGCCATGATGGCAGTCATTTTCTTGTCATGGACATCATGAGTAATTTCCGCTGGGTGAAACTTCTTACTATGGTAGGCTACTGGATGCCATCTCTTGTCTTGACAGAACTGCGAGAGGACGGCTCCTAATGCATAGTCACTAGCGCTGGTTTCCAGCCGGGTTGGCAGTTCAGAGTCAAAATGTGCTAGGATAGGTTTGGACGTGAACGCTTGCTTCAGATGGTTGAAGGCCTGCTCACACGCAGGTGTCCATTCCCATCAGACCTCCTTCTTTGTCAAGTCCAGCAAAGGTTCCGCTATCTTGCTGAAACCTTCTATGAACCGACAATAGAAGTTGGCAAAGCCTATAAAGGTTTGAACGTCAACAACGCATATCGGATGTGCCCAATTCCTGATTGTCTGCACCTTCTCTGACAACCTTGAAATCCCCATATCGGAGATCTTGTATCTGCGGAATTCAACCTCCCATTGCAGGAAACTGGACTTCTTCACGCTTATATATTGTGTAGCTTTCCGCAATTTCTGCATCACATGTCTCACCACCACGACGTTCTGTTCCATAGTTTCAGAGCAGATCAGGATGTCATCCATGTACGCGATAAGTCCTTCATCCATGAGATCCTCAAAGAGCTCATTTATCATGCTTTGGAAAGTCAGCGGGGCATTACACAACCCAAATGGCATGACTGTGTATTCTTACAGTCCATATCTGCATTCGAAGACCATCTTCCATTCCTCACCTTCTGCCATCCCCAGAAGGTAGTAGCGGTTCTTCAAGTCCAACTTAGTGAACACAACGGCTTTCACTAACCTATCTCCCAGTTTGTTCATCCACGGTAGAGGATACTTACTCTTCACTGTGATTTTGTTCAGCCCGCAGTAATCTATTACCAGTCTTAATGTACCATCTGGTTTTGGCACGAAGAGGGTAGGGGCTGCTCGTGGGGAACTGGATCGCCATAGCTTTCCCGTTTACAGCATGTCATTGAGATATTCCTGGAGTACCTTCAGGTCCTTTTCCGATAACGGATAAATAGGCCTAAGGGGAGGTTGAGTTCCAGGTTGCAACCCTATCATATGGTCATACTTCGGGTGCTCTGGTAGCGCATCAATCCATTCTTGACTGAAGATATCCCCATAGTCCTTATACACAGGGAGTAGCTTAACCGCAATGTCGGCACCTTCCTCATCGGAGAATTGTACAATTCCCAATATGTACATATTACTAGGGTCTACGGCTAGTAACTCTTCATCGCTCGTGAAGACTAACCGCCCCTACTCTGCCAGGCAGTTAGCCTTGCAGAAATCTGAGCACCAGGTTAGTGATCCGGTCTCCCAATTCATGTCGGGGTTATGGTCTCTCAACCAGGACATAGGCAGGTACCCATCGACCTAGGTGTCGGGCATATCTGCAACTTCCAAGGGCATCTCATTGTGGTGGTCACCTATTCTCATCTCTAATGACTTGGTATAGTGTAGTCCTGACCCAGGAATGTGATTACCACTGGCGTCGCTTATCGGCACATGTACCTTTCGTTGTACACCAGGTGCCCGAGTCTGCTTAACCCATCGGCTACCAAGCACCGGCCCTGTAGCTCCACTATCGAGTGGCTGGAGCGCTTCCGCACTTACCCGTCTAGCTCCTACCTTCTAGACTAACTTGACCTGTAGTTGGATAGACTTCGTATGATGGGGTAAGTTGTCATGCCTCTGCCTCTTCCCTTGTCTTGGTGACTTGGTCATCTGGGCTTAGTAATTCCTTTTAGTCTCTTGCCTTTCAACACAAGAGGGACCACAATGGGTCGGTAAACGTTAAGAGATTGGGATTGGTCTTTTATCAATAACTACCGTGTTTACTATCACGCCAGGATGGTTTCGTGTACTAAACCCTCCTCCAGTAAATTTGAAAATAGCACCATTTATTTGATCAAGTCCAGCCTGAGCCAATTCTGCTTGTACTAAATATAACAATTTTTCCCAAAGTGGATAGAAGTCCGCTGTCGGACCAGTTCTAAGCGATACAGCCTTGCTTCCGCAATGTCGAGCGTCACCTGGAGCAAGACCACACCCAACCTCCACCAAAATAATATCCTCTGACTTGCTCATCCAGCTAGATAAATCCTGAAAGAAATATGCATAACCAGAACAAAGGAAATAACCAGTAACCCAAGAAATGAGAGATAGCCCAGCCCACCGTGCATGGCCTGCAACATCTACCTGCCCATACCACCTGGGTGTAGTCAGTATCAGGGTTGTTTATGTGCTAGAAGGGTACTTACCCATCTCCGAAGCCACCTCCCTGGCTCTTGTCCATCTATCCCTCAGGGGTCTGTGGCTGCGGTGTAATAAGGTTACATCTTAAACAGAATCGGTTCTTACCCATTCCGTGCCGTCAGTATCAACCTCCATGATCTGAGCTGATGCCTGGTGGACTTCCAGTATCTTTGACAAGGACACCAGAGGAGGCGCTTCAACGCGGTTTAGTCACTTATCCCTCCCTGTGGGCTCGCTTACCGGGGCTGACCATTTCAACCTACGAGCCTGTTTGGATGAACTAACGACTGGCGATGTAGTGGTACACTCCCTCCAGAAGTGACCACTTTGTCCACAGTTGGCACTGTGGTTGTGCTTTCTCTGACGTTTGGTCAAAGTCGATGGGATTTCCTTATGCACTATTGCATACCCAGAAGTCACCGGCTTTGCCTCTTTTCCCGTAATGAAATTAGTAGGTTTGGCAGGCCTCTGGTTCTGTCTGCCCCAACCTTTTTCCTTCTTCTTAAACCTTTCTGAAGTCGCTGACCTATCGCCCTTCTTTTCGGTTGGCTAAGAGCGTTGGACAGGATGAATAACTCGCCTACTGAACTGGCTGTTATCTTTTAGCGCGTGTCCAACTTTCCGCCGAAGCTCAAGGTAGTCGTTCAAGTCTGTTGGATGGGGCTCCTGGAGTCCCCACGTGTTCCAAACTTCCCAGATAATACCTGACCGTACCTTTTCTCGTACCTGCACTGGATCTGTATAGCTAACCTTATACATGCAGTCAATTATCTTGTCCCGGTACTCATCAATGTGATGTGGCTTCATCATGAGGTCTCGCCACTCGAGATGAGATCGGTCTCGTTCCACTTGGTTACCGCCGGAACTTCATTGCAGTCTTTCCCAGAATCCTTTCCACGTTCTCAATGGGTTATTGTTGTTAACTGGAACACCAGTACACTTCGCTGCCTCTTTGTTCATGTGTGAGGGCAACCCCTGATACCTTGTTGGGGCGGTATTTTCTCAGAGGGCGATCGCCAGGTTTACCTGGTCCATATCGGTCAACCTGCAGCCAGGAAAGTATTCGAACTTGACCTCCACCAATGTTAGGAAGCTTGCAAGTTCGGTAACCTTTCCCTTGAATGCTGGAACACCGCTCCACCTCTCCGGCTTGTTTTACCACTGTCTGGAGGATGGCTGTGAGGTCGATCTGCTCCTGAATTCCTGTTGTAGCTTCTTAGCACAGGAGTCCCACCGTCGCTTCTTCTCATCACTCCAATGTTCCTTGCGAGCACCAAGGAAGTGAGTCACATTAGACAGATAATCGGCATCATCATCATCCAAACTGGCACTGTCAGAGTCCACTGGATCTCCTCCTGCTCCGGTTGCACCACCTCCAGGAGGTGCATTTCCATCCCCACCATCCCAGGCGTTCCTGCCTGGTGTCTCCCCTGGTCTATCATCCCCATCAAACCTTTCCTCCTAGCCATCGTGATTCCCATCATCAGGGGGGTTAGCCCCTGATCGTACTCATGCCAGTGGTGGAACAGGGCGTCGCCCACTGTCCGGAGTTGGGTTAGGCGCCAGCTGAGTTATCCGCAGCAATGCCTGTAGCTAGGGGCAGCCCAGGGGTTGCAGCGGGGGGCCAACGTGCCTCCATGAGCCACAATACCCACATGTTGGACATCGATCTCATTCCTTCTGCCTTCTTCGGTGTCTTACGGGGGTCCGTTGTTCCTTCCAGTACCCATATGTGTGGTAATGAATCCATCCCATACAGGTTTCTTCCAATTTACAGCCCGACAGGCAAAATCTGTCTTGGCTGCCCAACTCACCCCTCGTGATTCTGGGGAGCATGGAGGGAGTAGTTGGTTTCGAGAGGGCAGAGGGAATCAAGGGTGCCCAAGGAACCGAGCGAGCAGGTGTCACAGGTGCGGGGATCAGAGTCCCTCGTGATGGAGCCATGGGTACTTGCTCTTCCTGGCGCCTTACCTGTTCGAAAAATCCCGTTGATCCCGCGGGCAGTGGTCACAACCCTGGGGTAGCCGATACTGCGGGTGGGAAGACTGTGGCCGGAAAGGTATCAGGAGTGGGCAACACAGCGGGTACAGGTGTGGGTCTTGGGGCAGCGATGTGAGGTACGGGAGTTGCAACCAACAGTGTTGCAGGAGGGTTGGTGGGAGCAGGGGTCGGCTGTGGAGTACGGTCAGGTATATCTGGTGCCGTGATACCCTTTGGCTGCGACGTTCTTTTCTTGCCCTGCTGCCTATCAGTCGGTCCAAGGGCCAGACTTCCTGAACGACTGTGTGCAATCGAGGAGGGGACAGACATTGAGCCTGTTGATGCTCTTGTGAAGGACAAGGTACAGCTGTAGCCTTCACCCTTGAGGCTTTCCAACATTCATATACCCAGGGGGCTTAGGTACGCCCTCCACTGTTCATCCCTGGCTCTCATAGCCAGTTCCATCGCGAAGTTGTCAGGCTTCATGTGGACGAGTGGGAGTAGGGGCGCCGCCTCTATCATCAGTACGTCATTCTCAGCATCAATACTATAACCTCCTCCGAAGGCGCTTTCCCGTGCTACCATACCATCCATCAATCCCTTCTGGTCTCTCAACATTCACAGGTATGCCTCCAGCAGTACTTTTATCCATTCCACCGTTACCGTAGTAATCGGTTTACGGAACACCTGCTTCTGCTGGGCATTCCAGTTCTTCAGTTCCCGCTTCGCGCCCTCAAGTGACTTGGATACCTCCCGGACGAGGTAAGATTCGACGAACTGGCTGGAGAACTCTCCAAATCGTACCCCTTGCGGTGGGGGAGGGACCATGTTGTAGACGAGGGCGGAATCTTGTAAGAGCGAAAGCGCGGCAATACGAGGGTCTCTACTCATAAGATCAAGATATTCATTAGGTACCTGAATAGGGGCAGCCTCCGGAATCAACAGGTGACTGTCCCCTTCAATACTGCGAAACATCGGTGAAAACCGACCGACAAAATGTGTTGGCGGAGTTCTCGTCAAGGCCAAGGTCTGAACCAGAGTTGGATTCCATTCTAGCTCGAAGTTCGGTAATAGCCATTGCGCTTTCCACCCTGGGCTACTTGTTCTTGACAAGGTTACCAGTATTCACGCAAGGTCAGTGCCGAAGGTCGGAAAACAATTAATCAGGAGAGGAGTTAAGTGAGGAGATCGCTTAACAATATACTGGAACGGGGGCACCCCTAGGAAGATGGATCCCAAGGTTGCGACTGCACCGAACAACTTCAAACTTATCGCTAAAAGTTCACACAGATGTAAGAGTAAAGTAAGCTGTAAAACTTAATATCCTTAAGCCTGACGCTTCACTCAATTAAGGTCTCGAGATGATTGATTGTTGGAGTAGGAGAGTTCTGGTATAGACTTTTAGGTTGTTTTATCTTATGCCAGAAACTCCCCCATCAGTTTACTGCAACCGTTTGAGCACACCCTTCTCCCCCAAGCGCTGTCTGACACGTCTCCTGGGACACCCTTCGAGCATGCATGTGTCGACACACCCTAGTCGGCATTCACGTTATGAGGTTATTGTTTCTGCGGCGCATTTCTATTTTGCCCACCGGAGTGAAAACTTCTGCACATTGGTGTGATACCAGTGGCTAACCGTCAAGATGCCATATGAACTAGACTATCTTTGACACCCTGCCCATGTGTATTGCTTTCTACTTGGCCCCGGAAGCTACCGTGAGCGTTTTATCTATCTACTGTTTGCGGTTCATGGACTTCCGGTATCTTCCACAGGACACAGTGGTCCAGGAGTGATCCAATGGGTGCTACCCATGACCACTACCTCGGATGCACCTCACCTCTGGTAGGATTCATGCTTTTGGTGTCTCGGCACTTCGCTTTCCGAGCCTATGGCGTTGGGGACACTTCCGGGCTTGGTAGATGTAAAACTCCCCCAGTCACCCCTGCACCACCCGGGACTGCCTTGGGGACCCCCACAGTTAACACCCTTTAACCGCGTCGGCTTTTGGCCATTTTACTCCGAACAACTTGGAGGAGGTACCCCACCTTCCACCCTATACCCTCTTAGATATCCTGCGAACAGCCTGTGGTCGACCGGCTGGGAGCAACATATGCGGTGTTGCAAGCAGGTCTCATAAGATTCCACTTTACTAGACTGCAGACAACTACGCAACCGTTTGCCCATGACGTGCAGGCCTCAGGGCGGGGCCGGAGGGGTATGATAGGAATAATGTCTCCAATTTGCAGCTTCATCAAAGGTATGTAGCTCGTCCAATAGCATCCCCCGGAACCCCAGATTCTAATATCATGCGTGGCTTCGCGTGACAAACATTCCAGTCAATTTTGCCGAACTCCGGGAGGGACTTCGTATTGAAAGGTAGGCTAACTCACGACTTTGGGCAGGGTAACCCAAGCCCCAGGGCAGGGTAACCTGATCCCTAGGGTAGGGTAACCTTGTCCAGCAGACAAGGTGACTTGTCCCTATTACCCTGTCTATCCCATCACCGGCGGTAGACATTTCTGACCTGTCTCCAGTTACCCAGCCTAGCTGAGCAACGGCCCCTTCAGAAGTCCCTAAGTATGCTGACACCACTCCTGGGTGTATGCAGGTACCTGAGACCATGACTAGCCAATCCTGTTCATTCATGGAGCCCAGGCCATCAGGTCTCCGTAGGTCAAGTACTTGCTTGCCTGCCGGTTCCTACCAGTTTGCCTTCTGGCTACCTGTATGGGTATAGGTTCCGGCCGCCATAGCTCCTGTATGCTGGGTCGTTACACCATAATATTTCCTTGCATCTCCTGCGACATCAAGCGACAGCAAGATGCCAACCCCAAGGAACATGAAGTTCCCCCAAGACAACAAAGGAGATATGGATCTAGCAGACAACAGCCTCGACCTAGGACAAGTACAGGATGCCTTGAGGGAAGCAGCAGGACAACCTTCATAAGCAGCAAGTCCAGTTATACCAGAACAGACCTCAACCCCCGGTGGTTCCCCCATAGGAATACCAGGACCAACAAGGATGTCGGCAACAGCAAGGTCAGCACCCCCCACCGGACCTGCAACGCAGACCCTGCTGATGACGGAGGACCAAATAACGAGATTCCTGGGATCAATTAACGCTCACCCAGAATCAAGGCCAAAACCAAAACAATGGGACCTCTACACAGCAGACCGCTAGAAGTTGCAACAGGTCCTGAGTCAGCTGGAACCGTACTTCAAGATCAAGGGGTATTGAGTCAGAAAAGAGACGATCAAGGTGGACTACGCAGAGTCCCTCTTGCGGGAAGCCGCGGGACAAGGGCTAATGCCTTATGGAGACGGAAAGAGAGGCTGAGGGTGGCCCTAGTGGGAAGACTTCAAGGAATCTCTCCTCACACAGTTTGGGGACAGGAGCGGCAACGAGACGGCCAGGCTGAAACTGGAAAAGATAAGGCAAGGAACAGGTCGCTTTTGGGACTACTGGGATAAATTCCGCATGATATCCGTTGAAGAACAATAGGACAGCAACACGGAGTACCGCCACCTCCGCGGCGGCACCAATGAAAGGCTACAAGAAGGCTGGATAAGGTCAGACCATACTCATCGATCAGGTAAAGGATGCACAATATGGACCATCAACAAGGAAGGCAAGATCAACCTTGTCAGGCATGCCCAGAACAGGACAAAGGGGATAGCCTACACAACCCTGCAGCGCAACAACAACAGTACCTACTGACACAAGAACACGCTACGACCGTCACCAGCTGGGGACCCTATGGACCTGGACCTGCTGGGAAGGAGGAAGTGACGGTTTCAAAGACGGTCCGAAATGGAGTACCAGAAGAGGAGAAATGACCACATGTATCTTCGGTGCTGGCTGAATGGACACTTCATCAAAGACTGCCGACGCAAGGAAACCAAGTTCCCAGAGATGGAAGGAACAGAGAGAATGGAAGGGCAGGAGACTTTTGTAATGACCCAGCATACGTGAGCTATGGCAGCCGGAACCGACACCCATACAGGTAGCCCGGAGGCGAACTGGTAGGAACTGGCAGGCAAGTGAGTACTTGAGCTACGGAGACCCGATGGCCCGGGCTCCAAGATGAGCAGACTTAGTGGACAAGTATTTAGGTACATGGCTACGCCCAAGATTGGTGTCAGCGTACTTAGGGACCTATGAAGGGCCAATACACAGCTAGGCTGGGTAACTAGAGAAAGGCCGAGTGTGTCTATCCCCGGAAGTGGGATAGACAGGGTAACAGGAGAAAATCCACTTGTCCACCGGACAAGATTACCCTACCCTCAGAACAGGGTTACCCTGCCTTGAGGCTTGGATTACCCTGTTCAAGGGCCTGAGTTACCCTACCTGCCAATACGAAGTCCCTCGGGGAGTTTGGGAAAAATGACTGGAATGTTTGTCACACGAAACCATGCATAATACTGGAATCTGGGGTTCCGGGAGATGCTATTGGGCGAGCTACGCAGCTACGAAGAAGCTGTAAATTGAAGACATTATTCCTATCATGCCCCTCCGGCCCCGCCTTGAGGCCCGGACGTCATGGGCAAACGGTTGCGTAGTTGTGTGCAGTCTAGCAAAGGAGGATCTTTGGAGACCTGCTTGCAACACCGTATACGTTGCTGCCGTCCGGTCGACCGTAAGCTGTTCGCAGGATATATAAGGGGGCATAGGGTGGAAGGTGGAGTACCTCCTCCAAGTTGTTCGGAGTAAAACGGACCAAAACTGACGGAGTTAACGGGAGTTAACCGTGGGGGTCCCGAAGGTAGTCCCGGGTGGTGCCGGGACGACTGGGAACGTTTTGCACCTACCACGCCCAAGGATGTCCCCAACGCCATAGGCTCTGAGAGGGAAGTGCAGAGACACTAAAAGCATGATTCCTACCGCAGGTAAGGTGTATCCGAGGTAGTGGTCATGGGTAGCGCCCATTGGATCACTCCTGGACCACCGTACCCTGCGGAAGACACCGGAAGCCCGAGACTCGTAAATAGTAGATAGATAAACCGCTCACGGTAGCTTCCGGCGTCAAGAAGAAATCAACGCGCATGGGAAGGGTGTCATAGATAGTCTAGTTCAGCAAGGGGTCTTGACAGTTAGCCACTGGCAAGTCCCCGATGCGCAGAGGTTTTCACTCCGGCGGGCAGAATGGAAATGCGCCGCAGAAACGATATGCACATATGGTGAACGCCGACTAGAGCGGGTCGACACATACATGCCCGAAGGGGGTGTCAGGAGACGTGTCGGACCGCCCTTAGCGGAGAAGGGTGTGCTCGAATAGTTGGAGTAAACTGATGGGGGAGTTTCTGGCATAAGATAAAACTACCTGAAAGTCTATGCGAGAACTCTCCTACTCCAACAATCAATCCTCTCGAGACCTTAATTGAGTGAAGCGTCAGGCTTAACGATATTAAGTTTTACCGTCTACTTTACTCTTACATCTGTGTGAACTTTTGGCGATAAGTTTGAAGTTGTTTGGTGCGGTCGCAACCTTGGGATCCATCTTCCTAGGGGTGCCCCCGTTACAGTATATCGTTAAGCGAGCTCCTCGCTTAACTCCTCTCCTGATTAATTGTTTTTCGACCTTCGGCACTGACCTTGCGTGAATACTGGTAACCTTGTCTCGAACAAGTAGCCCAGGGTGGAAAGCGCAATGGCTAGTATCGAACGTCGACCTAGAATGGAATCCAACTCGGATTCAGACCTTGACCTTGACGAGAACTCCGCCAACACATTTCGTGCTTCGGTGTTCGCGGACGTCCGCGGTATTGAATGGGACGGTCACCAATTGCTCCTGGAGGCCGCCCCTATTCAACTACCTGATGAATGTGTTGATCTTATGATTACAGACCCTCGCGCTGCGGCGCTTTCGTTCTTCCAAGACGCCGCCCTCGTCCACAACATGCTCCCTCCTCCACCGCAAGGAGTACCCTTTAGCGAGTTCTCCCGCGAGTTCGTCGAACCTTACATCGTCCGGGAGGTATCCAAGTCGATTGAGGATGCGAAGCGGGAACTGAAGAACTGGAATGCCCAGCAGCAGCAGGTGTTCCGTAAACAGATTACTACGGCAGCGGTGGAATGGATGAAGGTACAGCAGGAGGCATACCTGCGAATGTTAAGAGACCAGAAGGCATTGAAGGATCGTATGGCAGCGCTGGAAAGGGCCTTCGCGGGAGGTTATAGTATTGATGCTGAGAATGACGTACTGATGATAGAGGCGGCGCCCCCACTCCCACTTGTCCACACGAAGCTGGAGAACTTCGGGATGGAACTGGCTATGAGAGCCCGGGATGAACAGTGGAGGGCGTACCTAAGCCCCGTGGGCATACGGATGTTGGAAAGCCTCAAGGGGGAAGGATACAGTTATACCTCGTCCTTCACAAGAGCATCAACAGGCTCGCTGTCTGTCCCCTCCTCGATCGCCCGCAGTCGTTCAGGAAGTCCGGCGATTGGACCAACCGATGGGCGTCGGGTTAAGAAAAGGACGTCCAAGCCAAAGGGTATCACAGCACCAGATACACCTGACCCTACTCCTCGGCCGACCCCCGCTCCCATTAACCCCCCTGCAACACCGTCGGTTGCAACTCCCGTACCTCCTATTGCTGCCCCAAGACCCACACCTTTACCAGTTTCATTGCCCCCTCCTGATACCTTCCCTGTCGCAGCTTTCCCGCCAACAGTATCGGCTACCCCAGGGTACCGACCGCTGCGTGCGGCTTCACCTGGATTCTTTGAACAGGTCAGGCGCCAGGAAGAGCGAGCACCCATGGCTCCATCACGAGGGACTCCGATCCCCGGACCTGGGACACCCGCTCGTTCCGTTCCTTGGGCACCCGTGATTCCCTCTGCCCCCTCAAAACCAACTCTTCCCTCCATCCTCCCCACGATCACTAGTGGTGAGTCGGACAGCCAAGACGAGTACTGTCTGTCGGGCTGCAAGTCGGAAGAAACCCGTATGGGGTGGATTCATTACCACACGTACGGGTGCAGGAAGGGACCACGGACCCCGGTAAGGCACCGAAGAAGACAGAAGGAGGGAGACGGACGACCAACATGTGGGTACTGTGGGTCATGGAGACACGCGGGGCCCCCAATGCAACCTTTGAGTTGTCCAGAGCTTCAGTCGTTTCTGGCGATGACTCAGGCGGCTCCGAACCCAACTCCTGAGAGTGGGCAACGACCTGTTCCACCACCGGCATCAGTACCATCAGGGGCTAACCCCCCCGAGGATGGGAATCAGGATGGCCAGGAGGAAAGGTTTGATGGGTATGATAGACCCCGCGAGACCCCAGGTGGAAATACCGGGGGTAGTGGAGGTGGAAATGGACCACCTGTCGGTGGTACTACGGGAGCAGGTGGAGATCCTGGGGACTCTGACCATGATAGCTCGGATGATGATGATGCCGATTCTCTCCCCGACTTGACCCCTTTTCTCGGCGCTCGCAAGGATGACTGGAGCGACGAGAAGAAACGACGGTGGGACCGCCGTGCTAAGAAGCTGTCAAGGGAACTACGGAGTAGGGCGGCTGCACGACCATCATCTAGACAACGGCAGAAGAAGCCGGAAAAGCTGAGCGGCATTCCGGCGTTTAAGGGAAAGGTCACCGAACTCGCCAGCTTCTTGACGCTGGTAGAGGTTAAGTTCGAGTACTTTGCTGGGTGCAGGTTGACCGATATGGACAAGGTGAACCTGGTGATCCCCCTTCTAGAAGATACTGCCCGAACATGGTATCTTGGGCTGCACTCCCACATCAATAAGGAGGCAGCCAAGCGTACCGGAGTTCCAGTTAATAACAGTAACCCGTTAAGAACGTGGAAAGGATTCCGGGAATGGCTTGAACGGAGTTTCGGCGGTGACCAAGCGGAACGAGACCGATCCCTCCTTGAGTGGCGAGACCTAGTGATGAAGCCACATCACATCGATGAGTACCTGGACAAGATAATTGACTATATGTATAAGCTTAGCTATACAGACCCTGTGCAGGTACGAGATAAGGTACGGTTGGGCATTACTCAAGAAGTGAGGAACGCGTGGGCACTGAAGGAGCCCCATCCTACCGACTTGAACGACTACCTTGATCTTCTTCGGAAGGTTGGACACACACTGGAAGACAACACCCGGTTCAGCAACCGAGTTATCCACCCTGTCCAACGGTCTCAACCAACGGACAAGAAGGAGGATAGGTCCTCAACTTCCGGAAGGTTTAAAAAGAAGGATAAAGGTTCGGGCAGACAGAACCAGCGGTCTGCCAAACCTACTAATTTCAATGCGGGGAAACAGGCAAAGCCGGGGACTTCTGAGTATGCCCTGGCGCATAAGGAAATCCCGTCGACTTTGACCGAACGTCGGAGAAAGCACAACCAGTGCACCAAGTGTGGACAAACGGGTCACTTTTGGAGAAAGTGCACCGCGACGTCCCCAGTCGTTAGTTCGTCCAAACAGGCTCGTGGGTTGAAACGGTCAGCCCCGGTAAGCGAGCCCTCAGGTACGGACAAGCGACTAAAGCGCATTGAAGCGCCACCTCCGGCTACCTCGTCAAAGATACTTGAAGTCCGACAGGCATCACCTCAGATTATGGAGGTTGATACTGACGGCTCAGAATAGGTAAGACCCCATTCTGTGTAAGGTAGAACCTTAATAACCTGTATCCATAGACCCCTGCGGGATGGATGAAAAGGAGCCCCGGAAGTGGCTTCTGGGATGGGTAAGTACCCCTCTACTGCATGAACGACCCTGATGCTGACTACACCCAGGTGGTGTGGGCAGATAGATGTTGAAGGCCGTATGCGGTGGACAGGGTGATCTCTCCTTTGTGGGTTTTCAGGTTATTTCCTTTGTTCTAGTTATTTGTATTTCTTTCAGGATTTCTTTACTGGGACGGACAAGTCATAGGGTATTATTTTCGGTTGAGGCTGGGAGAGATCTCGCTCGCGGAGACGCTCGACATTGGGGAAGCAAGGTTGCTTCGCTTGGAACCGGTCCAAGAGCGGACCTCTACCCACCTCGGGAAAATTTGTTATGGTTAGTACAAGCGGGATTAGTTCAGGCTGGACTTGATTGAATAAAGGATACTATGATCAAGTTTACCTGAGGAGGGTTTAGTACCCGAAATCATGCTGGCGTGATAGTAAACACCCTAGCTATTGATAAAACGATTCCCAATCCCTTAACGTTTACCGACCCGTTGTGGCCGCTCTTGTGTCGAAAGGCAAGAGATCAGAATTAGTAAGCCAAGATGACTAAGTCCCTAAGACAAGTGAAGAGGCAGAAGCGTGATAACTTGCCTCGCCATACCAAGTCTATCCACCTGAGGGTAAGGCTAGACTGGAAGATTGGAGCTAGACAGGTAAGCGCTGAGGCGCTCCTGCTACTCGACAGTGGAGCTACTGGGCCAGTGCTTAGTAGCCGATGGGTTAAACAAACGCAGGCACCATGTGTACGACGAAAGGTACATGTGCCGATAAGCGACGCAAGCGGTAATCACATTCCGGGGTCAGGTCTGCACTATACCAAATCATTGGACATGAGAATAGGCGACCACCATAACGAAATGCGGTTTGAAGTCGCGGACATGCCCGACACCAAGGTGGACGGGTACCTACCTATGTCTTGGTTGAAGGACCATAATCCCGACATAGATTGGAAGACAGGATCACTAACCTGGCGCTCAGATTTCTGCAAGGCTAATTGCCTGGCAGAGCAGGGGCGGTTAGTGTTCATGACCGATGAAGAGTTGCTAGCTGAAGACCCTAGTAATGTGTACCTGTTGGGAATTGTACAATTCTCCGATGAGGAAGGTGCTGACATTACTGTCAAGCTACTCCCTGAGTATAAGGACTACGGGGACATCTTCAGTCAAGAACGGATTGAGGCCTTGCCGGAGCACTCAAAGTATGACCACACGATCGAGTTGCTACCCGGGACTCAACCTCCGTTTGGGCCTATCTATCCGTTATCGGAAAAGGAGCTTAAGGCACTCCGGGAATATCTCAATGACATGCTGCGAACGGGGAAGCTACGGCGATCCAGTTCCTCAGCAGCAGCCCCTATCCTCTTTGTGCCAAAACCAGATGGTACATTAAGACTGGTAATAGATTACCGAGGGCTGAACAAAATCACGGTGAAGAGCAAGTACCCTCTACCGCTGATGAATGAACTGCGAGATAGGTTAGGAAAAGCCGTTGTGTTCACTAAGTTGGACTTGAAAAACGGCTACTATCTTCTGAGGATGGCAGAAGGTGAGGAATGGAAGACGGCCTTCCGGTGCAGATATGGACTGTATGAATACACGGTCATGCCGTTTGGGTTATGTAATGCCCCGGCAACTTTCCAGAGCATGATAAATGAGGTCTTTCGAGATCTCATGGATGAAGGAGTCATCGCGTATATGGATGACATCCTGATCTACTCCGAAACTATGGAAGAGCACGTCGCGATGGTAAGGCGTGTAATGGAGAAATTGCGGAAAGCTAGACTATGTGTAAGTATGAAGAAGTCCAGTTTCCACCAACGGGAGGTTGAATTCCTCGGATATAGGATCTCCGATATGGGGATCTCTATGTTGTCGGAAAAGGTGCAGACAATCAAAGACTGGGCACCTCCGACATGCGTCGTCGACGTTCAAAGCTTTATGGGCTTTGCCAACTTCTATCGTCGGTTCATAGAAGGGTTCAGCAAGATAGCGAAACCCCTCACGGACTTGACAAAGAAGGATGTCCGATGGGAATGGACACCTGCATGTGAGCAGGCCTTCAATCATTTAAAGGAAGCGTTCACGTCCAAACCTATCCTAGCACATTTTGACCCTGAACGGCCAACACGGCTAGAAACCGACGCTAGTGACTTTGCATTAGGAGCCGTTCTCTCCCAGTTATGTGAGGATGAGAGATGGCATCCGGTGGCCTACCATAGTAGGAAGTTTCACCCAGCAGAGATCAATTATGATGTCCATGATAAGGAAATGACTGCCATCGTGGCGGCATTCAAGGAATGGGATCATCTGCTGCGCTCAGTAACGGACCAATTGGTGATCTATACGGATCATAAGAACTTGGAGTACTTTAATAGTACCAAGGTCCTTAACCGAAGGCAGCACCGCTGGGCTGAATTCCTGCAACCATTTAACTTCAAGGTGGTTTACCGAGAAGGACGGTTGAATGAGAAGGCGGATGCTTTGTCGCGGCGTAGGGACTACCGCCCTGAAGGGGGGAGTGATTTTCCGCCACAGTCGTTTTTTCGCCCCGGACAGTGGGTCGGGAGCCAGGAACGGGACATCTTGCGACCACAGGTGTTGCAAGTGTGCCAGGGATTTCGGCTCAAGTCGTCCTTTTTGGATCAGTTGCGGGTAGCGATAAGCGAAGACCAGGAGTACTTAAGGATCCTGAAGGCAACAGCTGCAGGTGACAAAGAGGTCGACCGACATTTCACGACGGAAAAGGGCTTACTCCTGTACAAGAACAGGTGGTATGTTCCCAAGGGTCAGAATCTGAAGCAGACAATCATGAAGGCAGAACATGACTCCCGAATCGCGGGACACTTCGGGACTTACAAAACCATTGGCAGGGTGAGGGCTAACTTCTACTGGCCTAAGATGGATGAGCACATCACTGACTATGTGCGGACATGTGATGCATGCCAAAGAAATAAATCCATCAGGCACAAGAAGTTCGGGCTGCTGGAACCTATCGATGTTCCTATGCGGCCTTGGACAGCAATTTCAATGGATTTCATTGTCGCGCTGCCAGAGTCCGAAGGGTATACCAAGATCTGGGTCATAGTAGACAGGTTTTCGAAAATGGCCCATTTCATACCCCTGACCACTGAGGTACCTATCAAGGAGCTTGCCTTGATATTCCTGAAGGAGGTTTGGCGCCTTCATGGACTGCCAGAGTCAATCATCTCCGACCGAGATAGCCGATTCACATCCAAGTTCTGGATGAGTCTGATGCACTTGCTGCAAGTGAAACTAAACGTTTCGACTGCATTCCACCCAGAGACTGATGGGCAAACCGAGAGGGTTAATCAGACACTGGAGCAGTACCTGCGTAGTTACTGCTCCTATCAACAGGATGACTGGGTCTCGCTGCTACCCCTTGCGGAGTATGCGTATAACACCTCAACATCAGAATCCACCAGGTTGTCACCATTTGAGATCAACTATGGGTTCAACCCACGAACAAACTGGTCGGGTGTTGTGTCTGACAACCAAGGGATACACCCAAGTAGTGAACTCTTGGTTAAGGAATGGGAAGGAACCTGGCAACAGATTCGAGAAACGATTAAACGGGCACAGGAAAGGCAGCGGAAATGGCATGACCAGAAACGGCTGCCATCCCCGGACTATGTTACCTTGGAAGATGTGGCTGCTGGGCGGGCTAAGAAAGCGGACCGCGTGATGTTGAACCGGAAGAACATCCGCACCAAGCGTCCCATGGAGAAGCTGGACCACCGGATGTTTGGCCCTTTCGTGGTCAAACGTCGGGTGGGTACCCGAGCATACGAACTCCAATTGCCCACCCGATGGAGCATCCACCCGGTTTTCAATGTCACGCTGCTGGAACCCTATCGCGAGGATCCGGAATCGGGTAGGATCAAGGAGATCCCTACCCCAGAGCTCGTGGACAATGAGCCCAGTTACGTCATCGAAGCTGTTGTGGACAGTCGCTGGTATGGTGGAACAAAGGCGAAGTTTCCGTCGCGCTTTGTCCAGTACCTGGTTTCATGGGAAGGCTATGGAGCTGAGGAGAACTCATGGGAGCCCTATGAGATGCTAGAAGGGACAGGCTTACAGGCCATGCTAGATTTCCACCAAAGATATCCGTCCAAGCCCAGGGACCATCGGGTCTTGGGGGAATCGAGTCGTGGAAACAAAAGACGACGCTAAACGGTCCGGGACGGACCGTAGAGAAGAGGGGAGTGATGTAACGACCCAGCATACGTGAGCTATGGCAGCCGGAACCTACACCCATACAGGTAGCCCGGAGGCGAACTGGTAGGAACCGGCAGGCAAGTGAGTACTTGACCTACGGAGACCCGATGGCCCGGGCTCCGAGATGAGCAGACTTAGTGGACACGAGTATTTAGGTACATGGCTACGCCCAAGATTGGTGTCAGCGTACTTAGGGACCTATGAAGGGCCAATACACAGCTAGGCTGGGTAACTAGAGAAAGGCCGAGTGTGTCTATCCCCGGAAGTGGGATAGATAGGGTAACAGGAGAAAGTCCACTTGTCCACCGGACAAGATTACCCTACCCTCAGGACAGGGTTACCCTGCCTTGAGGCTTGGATTACCCTGTTCAAGGACCTGAGTTACCCTACCTGCCAATACGAAGTCCCTCGGGGAGTTTGGGAAAAATGACTGGAATGTTTGTCACACGAAGCCATGCATAATACTGGAATCTGGGGTTCCGGGAGATGCTATTGGGCGAGCTACGCAGCTACGAAGAAGCTGTAAATTGAAGACATTATTCCTATCATGCCCCTCCGGCCCCGCCTTGAGGCCCGGACGTCATGGGCAAACGGTTGTGTAGTTGTGTGCAGTCTAGCAAAGGAGGATCTTTGGAGACCCGCTTGCAACACCGTATATGTTGCTGCCGTCCGGTCGACCGTAAGCTGTTCGCAGGATATATAAGGGGGCATAGGGTGGAAGGTGGAGTACCTCCTCCAAGTTGTTCGGAGTAAAACGGACCAAAACTGACGGAGTTAACGGGAGTTAACCGTGGGGGTCCCGAAGGTAGTCCCGGGTGGTGCCGGGACGACTGGGAACGTTTTGCACCTACCACGCCCAAGGATGTCCCCAACGCCATAGGCTCTGAGAGGGAAGTGCAGAGACACTAAAAGCATGATTCCTACCGCAGGTAAGGTGTATCCGAGGTAGTGGTCATGGGTAGCGCCCATTGGATCACTCCTGGACCACCGTACCCTGCGGAAGACACCGGAAGCCCGAGACTCGTAAATAGTAGATAGATAAACCGCTCACGGTAGCTTCCGGCGTCAAGAAGAAATCAACGCGCATGGGAAGGGTGTCATAGATAGTCTAGTTCAGCAAGGGGTCTTGACAGTTAGCCACTGGCAAGTCCCCGATGCGCAGAGGTTTTCACTCCGGCGGGCAGAATGGAAATGCGCCGCAGAAACGATATGCACATATGGTGAACGCCGACTAGAGCGGGTCGACACATACATGCCCGAAGGGGGTGTCAGGAGACGTGTCGGACCGCCCTTAGCGGAGAAGGGTGTGCTCGAATAGTTGGAGTAAACTGATGGGGGAGTTTCTGGCATAAGATAAAACTACCTGAAAGTCTATGCGAGAACTCTCCTACTCCAACAATCAATCCTCTCGAGACCTTAATTGAGTGAAGCGTCAGGCTTAACGATATTAAGTTTTACCGTCTACTTTACTCTTACATCTGTGTGAACTTTTGGCGATAAGTTTGAAGTTGTTTGGTGTGGTCGCAACCTTGGGATCCATCTTCCTAGGGGTGCCCCCGTTACAACTTTGAACGAATAAAGTCCCCAGCAAAGAGTAGTCTGCCAGACGAGAAACGAGCCAAACCCACTGGCATTGCACATATATCAAGAATGAAAAACGAGGCACCCACACCAGTAAAAGAAAGCAACATGTCAGCGATCAACAGCACGAATGACTACGACAACAACAATGAACATCTTATGATTAAGATAAAACTATGTACAACAAACAAGGACTCTGAAATGAACACGATGCATGATTCAGTAGGAACCGCGGATTTCATCCACAGAGATTTCTGCAACACATACAGATTACCCCTGAAGAAGATAAAGAAAGAAAGAGACATATACATAGTCAACGGGGAAAAAAGCAAGGGAGGACCAATGATCCATACGGCGCAAGCCGTAATAGAGACAGGGTCACATAATGAACCCATGACATTTCCACTAGCGCACTTGCAGACACACAGTGCCATACTAGAAACACCCTGGTTAAAAAGACACAATCCAAACATTGACTCGGAAAAAGGCCAAATCAACTTCAACAGCGAACTATGCATGCAGTTGTGCCTGGAAACTTCCCCAACAATTGAAATGATACCCGAGGAACTAGCAATAAGACAGAGCCTGAGGACGCAGGTCCTGCATATGGCCACCAAACCGGAAGAAACGATCCCCAATGGCGAAGGTATAAGGGTACAAGTGTTACACCCGAATGCCAAAAAACCAACATGAGGATCCACAAAGGCAGCAGCCCACAACCTGTACAGTACAGAAAACACGATGGCCCCCGCCACAGGAGAAACGATGATACTAACAGGAATTGCAGTATCACTGCCTGATGGCACCTATGGAAGAATAGCTCGACACAGTGGTATGGCTACCCGACATGGGAATACCACAGGCACTGGAGTGATCGACGTACACTATAGGGGCGGGGTGCAGGTCCTACTGATAAACCTGAAGGATGAGGACTATAGGATCTAAAACGGGGATTGCATAGCGCAGATGATTATCGAGATTATCGATACCTGTGAGCTCCACGAAGTCCAAGACCTGGCCAAGACCAAAAGAGGCGAGGAAGGATCCGGCAGCACTAGACGAGGAACCTCCAAGGACCACACCACCACCGAAATGACCCCAGAGAAACCACTAAGTATATCCTTTATATCAGCAAAGGCCTTTAGTCAACTCTACCGGCTGGAGGAACAGGTGGGGATCCTCAAATAGGACAAAGAAGAAGACGGACCAACAATCGCAGAAGCATCAACGATTAGTACGCGACTAGCGGTAAAACAAGAAGGCAAGAAGAAGAAAAACGCCGCGAGGCAACTGGTCAGGAAAGAATATCACAATTATCACAACATATTTGTACAAAATGAAAGGACGGGTCTTCCCACATATAAGAGCCAAGATCACCAGATCAAGGTAGAGGAAGGAAAGGCAGCCCCCTTCATGAAACTCTACCCGTTAAGGGAAGAGGAATTGAAGGCACTATGAGAATACCTCTAACAGACCCTGGCCAGGCCATGGATCAGACTATCGTCCTCCTCAGTGGGGGCACCCATCCAATTCGTCAAGAAGAGAGATGGGAAATGGGGACTTTGCGTGGATTTCCGGGGACTGAATGCGGTATCACAAAAGAATAGATACCCTCTACCATTGATCGACGAAGTATTGGATCGGCTAGGATGGGCCAAACGCTATACGAGGTTGAATATCAAGGACGAATATCACAACATAAAGATAGCTGCAGGAGACAAGCGGAAGATGGCTTTCAGGACGATATACGGACTGTTCGAATGTTTCGTCATACCCTTTGGATTCTCCAATGCACCAGCCACATTCCAGCAGTGGATCGACTCCAAGTTGAGCAAGTACATGGACATATGTTATATCATCTACCTAGACGATATCCTCATCTATTGAGACAACATGGCACAACACCACCGAGATATACGGAATGTCCTGCAGGCATTGAGAGAAGCCAAGGTCAAGCTAAAGCCATTGAAATGTGACTTCCATACAAAGGAAGTTGAATACCTCAGGTTTATCATCAATCCTGAAGGAGGAGCAGCCGATCCAGTTAAAAGAGTAGCTATCTATGACTGTAAAGCACCCAAGACTGTGAAAGGAGGGCAAAGTTTTGTGGGCTTTTACAACTTTTACCAAAGATCTATCGAGGGATTTAGCAGGATAGCTAAACACCTCTACGATACGACCAGGAAAGTGACCAAATGGGAATGAGGCGAGAAAGAACAAAGAGCATTTGATGATATGGGAAAGCGACTTACAACGACGCCAATATTACAACACTTCGACCCTGCCCTACCCATCATGATCGAGATGGATGCATTCAACTACATATGCTCAGGTATCCTCTCCCAACACGGCAAGGACAGATTATGGAGACCGCGCATGTTTCGATCAAAAACAAGGTCAAAGGCAGAGCAAAACTATGACATTCATGACAAGGAACGATTAGCCATTTTTCAAGCAGTTAAAGACTGGAGGAAGTACATACTAGGAAGTTGGCCCCTGATTCGGATCATCATGGACCACAAGAACCTACTAGAGTTCAGTACCACCAAGGAACTCAATGGACGACAGATCAGATGGAGTGAGACCTTAAGCCAATACCATCTCCAAATCGAATACTGACTAGAAAAAGAATGAGGCAAGCTGGACACATTGACTAGAAAGACAAAGGCTTTCTGCGACAAAGAAGAAACACGGTCGCAAAGACAACGGATACTTCTCCCCAAAGTGAAGTATTTCAAGAACAAAGAAGACAAAGACAGTGGATAGGAATCACTGAACAAAATTACCATGGCAACAAGCCAAGATGCAAGATACGAAGAATGGATCAAATGAAGCACACCCAGCACCCAAGAAATCAAGGAGATAAAAAAGGTGTAACCAGTAGGTGTACAAGGTTAGTTTTATGTTTGGTTTCACAGTATGGTTTGATACTGGTCTTGTTTCATGTGCTATCGGTTCGTACACAGCATGTTTTATGTTTGGTTTCACAGTATTGTTTGATACTTGGATTGTTTCATGTAGTATCGGTTTATACACACAATGTTTTATGTTTGGTTTCACAGTATCGTTTGAGACTTGTATTGTTTCATGTGCTATCAGTTGATAAAGACAATGTTTTGGAATATCGCTCATACTGGAGATAAGCGATATGCTGTATTTAAAGACCACTGATTTCCACCATGGAAACAGCAGACTTCGACAGATAGTATTCTCAATATACTTGGTTGGATGGTTCCTTCTTTGATCTCCTATTACACTCTGTTCGAAGAGTCCTTTAGTAAGCAGTACTGGCTTCTTGTTGATCAAGAAGGCATCTGCTCCTACCGTACCACTACGTGACTAGGGCCCTGCCCGAACATGTTACATTTTTTTAACCTCTGCAAGTGGTTAGAAACCTGCACGGACCTGGTCTGATCAACCTACAAAGGTCCATCATCGAAGCTAGCAGTGCGGAGCAGCAGAAGCACAGAAGGTTCGGCTCCACCAACACAACACCATAATGTCACTAGAGACTCGAAGTGGGAAGCAGGTCCCACGGGAAGGCCTTACTAAAAGAAGGCAACCTAAGAAACCAAAGGGACCAAAGAGCGACTTCTCAATTGACAAAGCAGAAAGGGAGTTAGCTCCAGATTTGGCCAAGCAGACCTTCAGCGAGTCGACAGATGAGTTAGCGAAGGCAGCAACCAGTCTTCCTGAGTTTTTTCCCCCCAACTCCAGCAAAGGAAAGGCACCAGCACAACCAGCAAAGAAAGATAGCCTAGCTCAAGATACTCCCAAGAAGGAAAAGGTCAAAGAGGGAGAATCAGATCACGCGATAGCAGCAGAACCTCCAGACGAACGCTCCTGTAACTGGTACGGGTTACTAGGTTGTTTTACGTAGTGTTTCCTATGCTATCGCTTGATACACACATTCTTTTATGTTTGGTTTCCCAGTATCGTTTGATACTTGTAGTGTTTCGTGTGCTATGGGTTCATACACAGATTGTTTTATGTTTGGTTGCACAGTATCGTTTGATACTTGTAGTGTTTTGTGTGCTATCGGTTGATACAGACAAGGTTTTGCAATATCGCTCATACTGGAGGTAAGCGATATGCTGTACTTAAGGACCGCTGATTCCCGCGGTGGAAACAGCAGACTTCGACAGACAGTATTCTTAAATATACTTGGTTGAACGGTTACTTCTTTGATCTCCTATTACACCCCGTTCGAAGCCTTCTTTAGCAAGCAGCGCTCGCTTCGTGTTGATCATGAAGCCATCTGCTCCTATCGTACCGCTACATGACTAGGGCCTGGCCCGAACACATTACATTTTTCTAACCTCAGCAAGTGGTTAAGAAACCTGCAGGGACCTGGTCTGATCNTGCTCGCTTCGTGTTGATCACGAAGCCATCTGCTCCTATCGTACCGCTACTTGACTAGGGCCTGGTCCGAACACGTTACAGCTCCAGCTACACTTGCAAAAGCTCGTCGGACAACAGCTCTAGCAGTGAAGAATCCGAACACGACATATCCGAAGTGGAATCCACCATGCCGGCCGGCCCAGGGGCCCGCCGAACAGGACCCAAAATCAGACTTCCACTGCCGCCCAGATTATTCGAGGAAAAGGGGGACCTTAAACCTGAACTGTTTGCAAGATGGGTAACAACCACTTTCCAATACCTCGGCTTGCATGACGTGGATAAGACTAAGGAAGGAAGTGGAGCACATTTCGCAAGTTTCTGTACGGGAAAAGTAGAAGAAGCATATCATTAAGCAAGGAACCACTATGACAGTAAAGAAAAAATACAATCAATAACCCTGATAAGATACCTTCGGGCCAGATTCTAGTCCTCATGGAACACGGAAGAACAGTACAAGAAGATCAAGGAAATCCAACAAGTCTGAAGCGGAAAGACAGACAGGATAACACCGGTAGCAGCAGACCTCTTGATACACCGTGGAAGATTACCCACCGGGAGAGTATCCCAGTACACAGTGCAGCAAAGGTTATACGACGTAATGTATCCCAGACTATGCCAGGAGGTAGAACCTATGGAAGAAGATGGAGACTCGCTTGACGGGTTTGTTAAGCGAGCTGAACGCAAGGATGCCATCCTGTATGAGACAGGAGTTTATCGGACACACCTATCCCAGCTGTGGAGCTGCAAGGGATTATCATCGCGTGATAACACAAGCAAGCAACAACCAGACCGCAAAGTTCCAAAAGACAAAAAGAACAACAAAGAGAAGCGACGCCAGGAAGGCACATGTTTCGAATGCAGGAAAAAGGGGGACTATGCAAAGGACTGCTATACCGAGAAAGGAAAAGGAAAGGCACCAAAATGAGACGCGAGTACAAATCACATGGAAGCAACCAAATACGACGAAGTGGAAATTAACCCGCTGGAAAGGGAAAGCCTCCGAATGCAGCCAACCCAAGCGGTTAGGCCCCATGACGCACCAGAAGCAATGGTCTACATAGATGGCCACGTGGCAAAGGTATTATCCGACACTGGAACAAGCGGTTGTGACATTGTCAGCGCCAGCTTTATTTCTACCCACAGCATACCAATGGAAGCCCTACCCCAACAAACAACAATCAACATGGTAATGAAAGGTTCCCGCTCTTCAAGCCACAAGAAATGTGGGCTGACTATAGGAATTGGAAAAAGGAAATGGATAAATCAGGAAATGTTTGTAGGAAACTTGGCATAGTACGACGCCCTGATTGGAATGCCATTTCTAAAAAGACAAAATGCCCTTATCAGGTGTGGGGACACAGCAGTGGAGTTTCCCGATGACAAACTATGCGCGCTATGCAAACCAACAAGCGGGGAATTCTGCCCTGCAATTTCAGATGCAACCTCAACAACACTGTTGGAAGAATACAGGGATGTATTCCCGGACAAAGTCCCTGAAATGCTACCCCCCATGCGTAAGATTAAGCGTCACATTCGGCTAAAAGGTCCAATGGTTCTAAAGAACCAACCAACATATTCAATGCCAGAACCATACAAGGAGAAACTCATGAATTGGGTAAATGAGAAATTACCAGCTGGAGTGATAGTATGACAGGAAGTTCCTGGAGCGGCTCCAATGTTTGTACAACCAAAGTCAGATGGTAGGATCCACCCCCTAGTGGACCTGAAAGTTCGAAATGACAATACAAGCATGGATAGCCCATCCAGCCCCTACCAACAACGGATTCTCAACCGAATAGGCTGCACGAAATTCAGGAGTAAAATCGATCTACCCAACGTATACTGCCAAATGCAAGTGGACAAAGATAGTGTTAAATTGAATTCATTCAAAACCCAATTCGCAGGATTTGTCAGCAAAGTGATACTACAAGGAGACATGAAGGCACTTGCAACCTTTATGCGAATGATGGAAGACCTCCTGAGTGAATTCCTACGTCACTTTGTATGGGTTTACATTGATGATATACTCATATTCTTGGACACATCAGAGGAACATGAAAGGCACATATGGCAAGTATGTGATCAACTCGGAAAATCGAAATTCTACGCAAGCACTAAGAAGTCAGTATTATTCGCAGATAAGCTGGAAGTCCTAGGACGCATAGTGGATAAGGAATCCATGCCTCCCCGCAGAAGATATCATCTATTGCAGGTTGGGAGACACCCTAAAACAACAAAGAATTGCAATGCTTGCAAGGAATAGTGAACTATGTGGCCCAGTTCCTCCCACACCATGCTGCCCTGACAGCACTATTAACTGACTTAACAGGGAACGCAGAATTCGTATGGAGAACAACCCACCAGACTGCGTTCAAAATGGTAAAAAAGACAATTGTCGATCAGCGAGTCATGCAGCCAATAGATATGCAGAGCCAGGGGCCGATTTGGCTAGTAACGGACGCCCCTGACTTGGGAATAGGGGCATGGGTAGGACATGGACCCACCGACGAAGTGGCTCGACCAGCCGCGTTACACAGCAGGAAATTTACCAATGCACAGATGAATTATGGAACCAGCGATAAAGAGGCATTAGCAATAGTAGAAGCACTTAATGGGTTCCACAATGTACTAATGGGAAATACCTTCAGGATAGTAACGGACCACCAACCCTTAACACACCTACCAATGGCCAAAACCCCAAGCAGAACACAAGCTAGATGGCTCAGTGTGTTAGGGAAATACGACGCAAAAATAGTCCCTGCACCAGGGAGCACGAGCTATTTAGCTGATACTCTTTCCCGAATTTATAAGCGAGGATCAGACTTGAACCCACCCTATGTCAACGATTATACCAACCAAGCAGATAATATCTCGGATAACACAGTTTACGAGCAAGAATCAAACACAATGGAACCTGAGCAACTCTTCTCCCCTACCTCCCCTCGATACTCATATACTGAGTCCCCTAATGACACCCTGGTACCACCTTAGAGCCCCTGCTCAATCACTGCGGGAAATGATTAGGGGGACAAGTGCACCCTCCGGAGCACACCACCTGTGGAACTCCAACATAGCAAACTCCATTAATGACACTGTTATGTGGACCATTGCCAGTATCATCAAACCGAGATCCAGTTCACAAACAGTTACCCCAGAAAGCGCAGGAGTCAGACTCCTTACCCTCCTAGTGAAGAACCGAGTCCCCCAAGCACAGACCCTGACCCAAGCCCCCCAGAGTCCCCAGTAATTGACAACTGGGAATGGCAATAAATGAGTGGCAAAAGACCAAATAGCGTGGTGGAAGGACCGTCCACCCTTGCCCAGCCAACGCCCAGGTCCTGTGCAATTCCAGCACTGCTGAACCCCGAAGCCCCGGTATTCCAAATGCCAGGACCAGACAGACCGCCCCTGATCAGACGGGCAGAACCAATAGGAGGCCTTACCTACGAGACGATAGCGGAATTCCGAATGCTAGGCCCAGACAGCCCACCACCGATTTGACGTGCAGAATGACTGGAAAACCTCAGCAGTGAAACAATAGATTCAGTAATACCGCCAAAGATGAGTGAATATCGGCGGAGATTATACGAGGTCTTGGAAGATGACAAGGAGGATGACCAACCCAAAACAACCAGAGGAAGTGAAATAGAGGATGAGCACGACACATTACAGGCAATCAAGGTAATGATTGGGACACTCCCAGCACACATGGTGGCAGCATACCGGAAGGAGCCAATTTCGAAAAGGGTTAATGAAAATATGAACTCCACAGGACATTTAGCCTCCCACACGAGTGCAAATGGGATGCTGTACGTGGAAACACGATATGGGGAAGAATGCCTGTACACTCCGAAAGGTCCTGCTTTCGGAAATATGACACTAACAGAGTACATGATATCAGAGATTCACAACAAAGGCCACCACAGCGCAGCGCGGAACTTGCGGTACACTACAGAGTACCCGTTCTGGCCCGAAATGCACAAGGATTTCAGAGCATACCTGGCGCAATGCCACACCTGCCAAACAAACAAAGAACCCACAAAGTTGCCAGAAGGAAAAGCCCAGACAATCAACCTATCAGCGCAGATTTTCGAATCAACAGCCATTGACTTTGCGGGGCCATTCCACAATTCAGGGGATATGACACGATTCTAGTAGCAGTAGATAGGTTCTTGGGATTTACATGGCTCATACCAACAAGCAAGCAAGTAATGGCAATAACAAACTGGGAACTAGTACACAACAAAATATTTACACCCCATGGCTATCCAATGTCAATGGTGAGCGATGCAGACCCACGCTTGGGATCATATGTGTGGAGGCAGCAGTGTCGATCACTAGGAATTCCGCACATCAAGGCAGGACTAGGCCACCAGGAGACGAATGGACAAGTCAAAAGGAAAATTCGGGAGTTGAAAACAGCCCTTCAAAATCTTGTCAATGCAAGACAAAACTGTAACGGGGGCACCCCTAGGAAGATGGATCCCAAGGTTGCGACCGCACCAAACAACTTCAAACTTATCGCCAAGAGTTCACACAGATGTAAGAGTAAAGTAGACGGTAAAACCTAATAGCGTTAAGCCTGACGCTTCACTCAATTAAGGTCTCGAGAGGATTGATTGTTGGAGTAGGAGAGTTCTCGCATAGACTTTCAGGT